>BHFT01069581.1:0-22137 GCA_004320025.1 Laticauda laticaudata
TTGCCCCTTTTGAGAGCGGATAACAATGGATGGAACATTTTGCTCGTCCGTTGTGTCCATTTTGCATCCGTTGGGCACTGTGACAGGGCCTTAAGATGCAAAATTACTGGAAGGAACGTAGCTAGGTTATGGGATCATATTTTGGCTATGAGTGGATAATAACAGAAGACCTTGGGCAGCAAATTATTCTCATTTTTTTCAAACCACCTGAAAATGAAGCTAAAATCACATACCTCAGATCTGGTCATGGTGTTGCTTAAATGGGGCCTTTCCAGGGATGGGCTTCTGTGGGTTTGCAAGGGTTCAGGGGAGCCCCTAGATAAGATTCTGTGCAATTTGGAGAACCCAAATCCTACTCCTGGCTGGCCCCACCCACCCCACCCCTCCCAGGAATCTCCACGCAACCCGTTTTGGATGCAGGTAAGTGCAGGGCGCATGGAGAAATGTTTTTCCACAGACTCCTCATATGAAAGAGCAGCTACAACAGAATGGGTGACTCAGGAGTAAGGTTGCAAAGACTCATAAATAGCTGATGCAAATATTCAGAACTTCATGTAAAATGTTTAGGAGGAGAGAAAGTGGAGTATTTAAATCAGAGACAGATAGATCTATCCTCAGATCAGAAAGTCCCTTGTAAAAAGATTGCTATGAGTCACCATGATCTAGGAAAGATGAAAAGATTTTTTTTATTTTCACCATTCATGCCTCTTATCCTAGGCAATAATATAAAGGTGTTTTTTCAGTTGCTGTATCTACCATGTTTTCCCAAAAATAAGAACCTGTCTTGTTTTATTTTATTTTGCCACCAAAAAGGCACCAGGTCTTATTTGGGGGGTTGACTAACCTCATTTGCACGCATCACCCCTGGCCTCCTTTTCACTGTTAGAGGCCTGCAGGAACCTCTTTTGTGGCTGGCAAGGCTTTCCTGGAGGCTTGTCCTGACCCAAACCCTTTTGCAATAAAATCAACAATAACCAAAGGGAACAGAAACCTGTTCATGAGTTTTACGAATCCCTGTTTAAAAGGCTGCTGCAAACTAATTAACTTTGATAAGCACAAACCTCGCCAAAACTGTGCAAGACTGCCAAGAATCACAGATAAGAAATATTTTACAACACAAGAGTCTTCAAATACCAAATGGGATACTGCAATGTCCATGAGACTCGAGTTTCAAAACATCTTTGCTTCCTGCAAAGAACTTCTGATTCACATCTGGCTTTTATCTTCTTGAAGGAGGCGCCATTACTTTGCAGCCTTACTCCCGAGTTGCCCATGCTGCTGCAGCTGCTCTTTCCTTCGAGCAGCCCTGTGCGCAAGCGCACTTGGCACAGGCTCCTCGGGAACCTTCTCATCACTGCTGCCAGCCCCCACAATCTCTGAAGGTAGCAGTCCACTCCCTAATGGTCCTGGCCCCTCATCTGAGTCCTTGCTCTCCTCAGTCGTCTGCACCTGTTGCCGGCTAACCACAACAAGGCCTCTGCAGCTGATAATAAAGCTCCGGATCAATCCGGAGCTTTATTATCAGCTACAGAGGCCTTCAGGAAAGTCTTGCCAGTCTTGCTAGCTGCAGAAGAAATTGGCTATCATCAAGGGTAAGTAGTAGGGCAGCTCCACTCCCCCATCCCCACCCCAGCTTAATTTTTGCCCGTGCAGTCTAGAATGGGCAGAATCTTAATTAGGACTTATTTTGGGAGTAGGGCTTATATTGGGCTCACATATAAAAATCAAGCTAGGACTTACTTTCAGGGTAGGTCATATTTTGGGGAAAACAGGGTACTTGACCTGACTCCTAAATGATTTATTTTACAGAAAAGATAGTGAGCTACTTCTTGAATTTCTGATTCAATCCCTAATAGTCAGTTTTATTGCATTTGGAAAGAGGCACTACTATTCCTTATGAAACCACTTCCATAAACATCTTCTCTAGCTCTCTGTTTCATTCCAGCCTAACAATATTATGGGAAATTTTTTTTTAAATCAAGAGTAGTTCTCATAAACCATTTCACCTATATCTTTGAAAATTGGCACTTTGCCTTCTCTTCCCTTCATAAAATGGTAGCTTTTCTGAAAACCCATTCCAGTCTGTTAAAGAATGAAAAGGTCTTATCGCTTCTATTCCGTGCCAGTTTTATGGAAAAATAGAATTCTGCATTCAGAGAATAAAGTCGAACTGGATTATCTACAAACTGATCCAAATCACATTAAGCCACTTTGGTACTTCTGGGCCAAGGTCCTAGACTAAGCCGAATGGTCCCTCTGTGTAACTCAAACAGACCAACTCGTAGAGATTTTAGTTCAAGTCAGCATTCTCGCATCCAACAAACTGTCAAACTAAGATGCTGAATCTGCAGAGAGAAGACTGATCCATTTGTGTATTGCTGCTTCTAGAGGAAAAAAAGGGTCCCTGTGTATTAGCTTTCCTCAAAGGAAATAAACCAAATCAACAGTAAATAACTTAAAAATTGACCTGAGTCTTTCAAATTCACCTCTTTTCCTGGCTTCTTACAGCAAGAAGCTTGCTTAAGTGCATCAGGATTTATTATTTTACCCATTTTTCCCCCATTTCACGGATTCTATGAAGTAAAATTCACCCAGAACTTGGCTTATATGGACAAATTCCTAACTTAAACATCATGAGGCAGGTTGAAGATCCCAGCTTTTAAATAATTTACTTCTTCTTTTTAAGCGCACTCCATTTACAAGAAGTAGGTTAACCAAGAATGACTACAGGGAATAAGATTAATAACGATCTTTTTCTTCATTTTTCTTCATTTGATCTCCATTTTGTTATTAGTCAACATAAATCTGTTACCCAGCAATTACAGCTCATAATTTTCTAGTTATATGAGCCAAGAAAAAGATGACACTTCTTATTCAAATTCAAAAAAGTGAAGAAATTCAACTACAGGCAGTCCTCAACATATGACACAGTGGGGAGTAGAATTTCCACTGCTAAGCAAGGCAGTTGTTAAGTGAGTTTTGACCAATATTGTGACCTTTTTTGTTACAGTTAAGCCATTAGAGTTGGATTGCTTCCATTAGATACTCATTTGTATTCCAATAATGGCAAAGTTTCCTTGGATAATGCTCAGCCTGGATCAATTTAGGGGCACATCCATGCAGACTTCTTGGTGGCAATAAAGAATGAATCATGTGACCATTCCTATGTACAACACCTGATGGAATGAATAGAATGAACGAGCTGGAAGGGACTTTGGAGGTCCTCTAGTCCAGCCCCTGCTTAAGCAGGAAAACCTATACTATTTCAGATAAGTGACTGTCTATAGATTCTTCTTAAAAACCTCCAGTGATGGAGCACCCACAATTTCTGAAGGCAAGTTGTTCCACTGGATAATTGTCCTCACTGTTAGGAAGTTTCTCCTTAATTCCAGGTTGCTTCTTTCCTTGATTAGTTTCCAACCATTGTTTCTTGTCCTGCCCTCCAGTGTTTTGGAGAATAACTTGACCCCCTCTTCTTTGTGGAAGTCCCTCAAATACTAGATTACTGCTACCATGCTACCCCCCAATTCTTTTCTTTAGATTAGCCACAAATCCTGCAGCTGTTCTTCATATGTTTTAGTCTCCAGGCCTTTGACCATCTTAGTTGCTCTTCTCTGAACTTTTTCCAAAGTCTCAGCATCTTTTCTGTAATAAGGTGACCAAAATTAGTTGCAGTAGTCTGTCAGAGTATATTCATTAACTGGCAGATGATTAACAAAGTCAGCAGGTGAGTAAGCATGGCAACAGACCAGCCAATGGGAGCTGACAACCCAGGTGTGGTTTGGCTCTGTGTGCTTTGCTGAGAATTGAAACTGAAACTAGTTTTGTTTCCTTGCTGAGCTCTGCTGCTTATGTTTCTGCTTATATTATCTTGAAAGAATCTACAAATGATATTCTAAACTTTACTCATTTATGATGTTTATAAAGAAGTTAATGATCCTGCTGAATCAGTCATCTGTGCATTTTCTAAACCTGAATTTATGCTGCAAATTCTAATATAGTCCAGGTATGGTCTTACTGGGGTTTTATCATGATGCTACCTCTTTAATCATTTCCTTTTTCAACTTCCCACTGCAACCTTCATCTATGGAATTTCTGGATGGTTTCCCACTGAAGTTGACCAGCCCATCCTACTTATGTTCTTCAACCACAGTTAGTTAGGTTTTGTCACCTAACTAGGTATCCCAATGGGTATCACTCTTCAGAATTCTTCACAGTAACAATCTATTGAATGTCACTGCCAAGCCTGTTCCAAAGTTCTTAAGGACACTATCTCTTGACCATCAATAATCTCATTAAACTCAGCAAGTCTTTGTCAGCATTGACCCAATACTCATAGAAGCAGTGATGGGATTCAGCCAGTTTGTACCACTTCGGGAAAACCAGTTGTTAACTTCCTGAGCAGTTTAGCGAACTGGTTGTTGGAAGATATCATTAAAGTGGAGAACCAGTTGTTAAATTATTTGAATCCCACCACTGCATAGAATGATCTTTGCAGTTTTTTCAGTGGGCTTTTTTATTCTAATTTGTGACCAGGCCCTACCTGTAATTTTATATAGTGTTGTTTGTATTTTCATTTATACCATTACTACATTGCTCTTCATGTTACTTCTGTTGTAAACATCACAACCATGGGAGAAAGAACTAAAATAATGATTGAATAAATAACTGTGTCTGTTTTTATACAAACTACATTCATGGTTTCCAACACAGCAAGGAAACCTTGTTTTGGAAACATTTGCATGTTTGTATTAAAAACTTGATGTTTGCAAGGTCTGGTTTTTTTTGGAGGTTAAAAATACAGGCCATCCCTCTCTATATTGATTCTTTTCCCACTAGGAGTTTGCAAAACTACTTGGCAGTAGCAAATCCAAACTTACGTTTGCAGAGGCCAAAGAGGAAAATATAAGCTGCCAACTTTCTGCTATAACAAGGTAGGGAAATGTTTGAAAATAGAATTTTTAAAAAGCCAACCCACACTAGGCAGATTCTAAAATATTCAGTACCTTAAAAGCTGGAGACAAGTGGGAAATAGAGAAACCCAGCAAAATAAGCACTTAAAGTTTTATTCTATAACAGAGAAGAGGTAAAATTCTTAGCAGTAAAAGATTTTCTTTCTTTTTCCTCTTGGGAATCAATTTCCTTTTTGCTTTCTATTTCTTTTTCCAGAAAAGCTGAATGATAATTTAACTGACAGAAAGCATTTTGGGCATTTGTTCAACCAAAAAGATAATGGAGGAAGACCAAGATTGGAAGTGCCATTAGAGCATGACATAAAACAGGTAGAACCTAGTCCCTATATTTGAATACTCAATGCCTTCCAAAAGTAGCTTCTTAACATCCCCCTTCCTTTCCCCATGTAAATTTCAATTACTTCAGGCAAAGAATAAAATTATTTATTAAGGGGGAAGGAGTGGCAAAACTGGGGGTGGAGTTAAAAGAGGGATCAATGTAGAATCTCTACATAGTCACAAGATTATTAAGTCCACACTTCTATTAACCCTTATATAATTCCAAGTCAGTGCTAACCCTTAGTTGAGAACAGTGGTGGGATTCAATTTTTTTTACTACTAGTTCTGTGGGTGTGGCTTGGTGGGCATGGCTTGGTGGATGTGGCAGGGGAAAGGTATTCCCTCCCCACCCCACTCACCTATTTTCCAGCTCCATTCTCCTGTGCAGGGAAAACAAAAGAAGACCCAGCCGATCAGCTGGGACTCAGAAGGCAGAGAATAGAAGAGAGTGGGGCCAGTCAGAGATGGTGTTTGCCAGTTCTCCAAACTACTCAACATTTTCCATGATCATATGGCCAGCATGGCTATACACAAAGGCTCATGGAACTCTGCTACCTTCCCACTGAAGTGGTATCTAGGAGGCTGTTTCATGGATTAATAGTTTTAACTGTTTAACTTCAAGAGAAGATTGGACAATCATTTGACTGTCAGGTTTTCAAGAGAAGATTGAACAATCATTTGACGAGAATGATATGAGGACAACTGTCTTGGGCAAGGAGTTCGATCCCTACATTCCCTTACAATCCCATGATTCTATCATTCTAAATATGTGAAGGGGAGAAATAAATAGAAGTCCACTATTTAGAAATGGGTTTGTATTCTGTTTAAAAAAGTATAGGTTGTTGACTCACAAGTTCTGATGGGTTCTAACTCTGAAATCCAACTACCATCAGATATGATGTGGTTCCACCAAAAGATTTGAATTACCCAAAGATAATTCAAAGAATTAGACTTGCTCATTTGGTATTCAAAAGCATTAGAACATGGATGCAGGAATGTCTCCTCCATTGATGGGTTTTGACCTTGTGGTTCAAATATTATAACACATATGTGTACATTAGTAGTGGTATTCAATTTTTTTTACTACCGGTTCTGTGGACATAGTCTTGGTGGGTGTGACAGGGGAAGGATACTGTAAAATCCCCATTTCCATCCCACCCGACTAACCTGCTTTCCAGCTCCATTCTCCTATGCAGGCAACAAAAGAATAGATGGGGGCTGAGCCAGTGAGAGGTTGTATTTGCTGGTTCTCAAAATTTCTGCTACCAGTTCTCCAAAACCTGTCAGAACTGGATGATACCACCTCTGGCGTTCATCCTGTTTTTGCACCTGAGTAAGCAGAATACATAAGCTTGCTTCTGAGCAAAATAATAATAATTTATTTCAAAAATGCTTGTTAATTCTTGAGAAATTGTTCACATAGGCATCCTACTCCAAATTTAGTGATAAATGTCCAAGCCTAAGCACCATTTTATAGCTGAGTACAGTGTGTTTGCAGTTTATACCCAATATTAAAGTCTCCTGCTTATATTTTATTGCAAATTTTATTTGCAGTTGTCAAAAGTAGAGGATAGGTTTCTTTAAACAATTCCAAACAAAGATGAAATTTTACTATCTGGGTCCTTAGTTAACAGCCCATGTCAATATCCTACAAGATCAGAGGATAATGATATCCCTGCTGCTAAATAAGCACCCAATCAAAATCACAATGTTTATTTTCTGAGCAGGAAACATCGATCCTTTATCCTCTATTTCAATGACATTCTTGCCCCTGTTGTAGCCTAATGACATTTTTGTGTTGTCTAACAGCAATATTGGCTTCCTTAAAGGAGAGTGGCAAATGTTATGACAGAGTGTATCTTTAGAAAGGCGACAGATGCAAGGAAATGGCAATGCCAATAAGAGTTCTCAATTATGAAAAAACCAAGATCGTTTCCATCCAGGGATGCAGATCGATTCAGGAATGGACTTCGTGCCCCGTCAACCAGGTAATGTCATGATAAGGCCCTCTACCAAAGGCAAAATCACAAAATTGTGCCTTGTTTATTTTGGCATGCAGGGGAATTCACTGGAGAGAGCAATTATGGTGAGAAGAGTTCACGGTAAAAGGAAACCAGGCCATCAAAGAACACAATGGCTGGACACCATCCAAGCTGACACCAGCCAGAGCATAGAACAACTCAAAGAAATAATGCAAAATTGGAAGATGTCGAGAGACCTGGCCTATGGAATCGCCAAGAGCTCTGGTCCACAAATTTTGGGAAATTAGCGACCTCTGAGATAAAATATGTGAATTTTATACATTTTAGTCAGATAATTAGGAAACAGGTGACAAAGGTGCTGGTTGGCTAAAGTTTTCAAGATATTTCCTGTCATGCCCGGTTGGAGTCTGAATCTGGGCGGGGGGAGGGATGAGCTGAAACTGGAGCCAACAGAGATTGAGGGGGCAGCTTTGTTAATTTAGGAGGAAAATGGGGAAGGGCAGGGCCAGTCAGGCCAGGGTCTTTCAGGATTAGGAAAGCTTGTAGGCAGGGAGGAACAGGGGCAGGATGTCCAAGAGAGGCTAAGCAGTGAACATGAGAGAAAGAGCTCAGGCAATGAGCAAGGACTACCCCGTCCTGATCCAAGAGTGGAGAGAAGACGAGAACAGCACAGACTAACCCATCTACATGGGAGGAGAGCACCCTGCCGCTCTTCACAAGGCACATCTGATGAATGAGACTGTAGGAGATGCTATGGGGAGGGGTATTTGTCGGGAGCAAACACTGAATTCCTGAAGTATTGAGTGCCAAAGTTTGAACTTCCCTGGATTCCTTGCATGCTTTCTGGCTTTCTGGATTAATTACCTGGGTTCATTGCTTTCTGAACTCCTTGATTTGCCCTTGCTGAATTTATTGCTGTTCATCTGTGGTGCACATAGTGCTGGGCTGGACTATTTGCAGCCAGAGGCTGCTTCATGTGTGTGTGTGTGTTTGTCGTCACTTTTCACTGGGACTTGCCAGAAACATGGGAATATTTGGGGAGATTCGGAGCAATAAATAGGTGGTTTGAACTGCCAGCTGCCTATGTTATCTCTGTGCTGTGCTCTGGGTCATCATATTTCCCAATAAAGATTTATACACAGGTGAGTATATTTGCCTACAAGGGAGGGAGGTGGCTAATGGTCATGATACCTTGTAACTTCTTAACAAAGTACAATAGAACAATGAAAAGGATACCACATGGAAGTGTATACATTTATCTTCACTTTGAGAACAGCACGGTGGATGACTAAGAAAAACACATGGAAAATTTGCTTAGGTCCTACAAAGCATTTGAGGGAGTAAAAAAAAGCTCCGATGATCAGATGAGAGGAGAAAGAAGAGAAAAACGCAGGATTGGCTCTCCCACCTGCCCCTGTGCTTTTCTCTTCTTTATCCTCTCAGCTGATTGGCAGGCAGAGTCTCAGTTGGTGTTTGGAAAGCTGTGCGCACACATGAAATGCACGATCACTGAACCTGTAGGGAAACTGGTAGAATCCCATCATTGTTGCGTTCCTGCAAATAAACTCCAGTACAGATCATCTATCAGTCAAACGCAGGATAGAAAGTAGACGGGAACAGATCCATATCACAAGGGAGCCTGCTTGCTGATCTAACAAAAGAATCCATAAAGCAAGGGTTCTGTCTCACTTGATCAACCACACCAAATTGCTCTCCTGTGCCAATTGTTTGTGAGAGTTAATGCAATAAGCAGAACAGGAAACTAATTTGAGCACAGCCTGAGGTATCATCTTAATTACAGTTGTGCTGAAAAGGCATTCCTGGGTCTAGTTTCAGTCAACTGCACATCCAAGGGCAATTCCAACTACAAAACTCAGTTGTATGTAGATGGGGTAAAAAATGATGCATTGTTAATATAGCGGTAGGCCACCAATGTGAAGTATTTGCTTACTTTAAATTGGCATCCTGCTGTCATTTGAACAATGCATCTGATTTTAACCTACCTGTTTATCTCTGATTCAAATATCAACCCAGGTATTAGAAAAGCAATCAGCTCTTCTTTTTCTCCCACGCTCTCTTTGCTTATTAATTTTGCATAATTGGCAATGCACAAAAGAGTAAATGGAAGTATCAATAGCCTATCTTCCTGGTTACTCATTTTAATTGGGGGGTCACTTGGTATTGAGATAAGAATGAATTTTCTTCTGAAGCACAGACCGTTGACCATTTCTCATTTCTTGCTTCAGCACTTTTGTAAGCTTGGTTTCCAAATAATTCCATTTCCTTTGTCCTTTTGAGAACAGTTTCCAGATTGTTATGAATGGGACTTCTGTTTTTTATTTGCTTCAGCATCTTTCTAGAGTAATTTCAATTTTTGAGGCACCTAATTGGACAACTGATCACAAATGATTATTGTTTATTACAGAGGTGGTATGCAGCAGGTTCTGACCAGTTCTGGGGAACCAGTAGCGGAAATTTTGAGTAGACTGGAGAACCGGCAAATACCGCCTCTGACTGGAGATTTTGCAGTATCCTTCCCCTGCCACACCTACCAAGCCACGCCCACAGAACCAGTAGTAAAACAATTTGAATCCCACCAGTGCTTATTTCATATCTCCCTGACAGCATCCATTGCACTGATAGTTATCATTTTCCAACTCTCACAAACTCCCACAACAGAATTGTCAGACCCATCTGAGAGTACCAACAGAAGCAAATTTTTATAGCTCAGGGTTGAGCTGTGGGGTCCTTGGTCCTCTCTGAGTTTGGGGGTTGCCTTGAAGATGTTTCATTACCCAACTAGGTAACATCATCAGTGCCAGGAGGGAGTGGTGTTTATGGAGAGAGGAGGAGGAGAACGAGGGAATATGGGGCTCTCTGAGCTTGATTGTTTTCTTGCAGACATTTCATTACTTAACTAGGTTACCCATCAGTACTCCGTGGATGTTTGTTAGTATAGTTCATAAATTGGAATAGACAGGGTAACAGGTCAGCCAATAGGGACTGCTTGGAAACTGAAACATAATATTTGATTGTATGGGGCCATAAGAGACCGTTTGGAGTCTAGGCGTGGCTTTGACTTGCTGAACTGTATGGAAGAGTTGTTTTGGCCTCTGTAAATCTAGGCCTCTATATCTCTCTACTCTGTAATGACTTGCTTCTCTGAATATTGCTTCTGTGTTCCTGATTTTGTATGCTGACTTCTGCTGTGTGATATTGTACATAAATAAGTTTTTCTTATGTGGATGAATCCTGCAAAATTATTTAATTGTGTGCTGGTCAGATGTGCTGCAATACTCTGACAGTGTTACCTAGTTTGGATAATGAAACATCTGCAAGAAAACCACCAAGCTCAGAAAGCACCAAGGACCCCCATCTGAAAGTAGTGCTTATGCTGCCTTCAGCCAAGATGGGGGTTTTTTTTCAAGGTTCATTTTGAGATATTGACCCGAATAAATGATATCCTTCTTAAAAACTAAGCAAGTGAAATGAACAGAAATAGAAAGGTAAAAAATGGAATTACTGTTTGCAACAATCAAAAAATACAGTTTAGGTGCAAACTGACTGACAAACATCAGCTAAAAGGAGAAAAAGAAGAGGCTGTCTTCTCAAATTTCAGGTGCAAAAAGGGCAAAATTAAATGAGGGGGGAAATGCCACCAGGAAAAATATTTTGATGTACAGAAGGCTAATTCAGAAGTGTCATACTACATTATCTGGGGAGATTGGACAAGAACATGACAAAGTTGTCTTAACAGCAACCGTTGTTCTGACCTAGGCTTCCCCTAAAAGCACTAAGCTGAATTTTGGTCCTGGCAAAATCCCTTTTACGAAGGTGAATTTCTTTCATTCACATTCATCCAAAAGCTAATTAGGAACACAGACCTTATCTAGCCTGAAGAGCTGCCAAGTAAATAGTTTCAAATGCAGTGCTGACAAGGAAGGACTCAGCACAGAGTCTCTGAGATGCACAGATAGATCTTCACACTGCTGCAACGAACAAATTGTTTCCTGCAAAAGCCCCCTCCCCCTTTGCTCCTCTTTTAATCCCTATGGGAGGGGCCATTCACCATCCACCTGAGCCTTTACTCTCAGGTCAAGCCTTGTTCCTTAGCTGTTCCCTTCTTTTGGCAGCTCTGTACATGTGCACACTGGGAACAGGATCCAGCTGTTCTTCTGCCTCACTGATGTCCGATTCCAAAGGCAGCTGATAACTGCCAGACTGCCCTGGCCCCATCTCTGCCTCTGATGCAGAGTATTCGTCAGAGCCTTCCCCAGACTCCAGGACTGGCCCATGTTCCTCCCCAGCTTCCTCATTGTCCAACTCTGCTGCCAGCTCCACTATCTGCCGGTGGACCACAATAACCATATGTACAGACTCATTACATTTATAGACATTTATTCATCATATTAACTTTGCACACTTCAGCATCATGGCATCTTTGGCTCCAGGTATGCATTATTAACACCACCAAGTGAATTTACAGTTGGTTGAAATACAGAAGCAACTAATTAAAAATGCAGCATAGCCTTCCTTGGAAACATTCTGACAGATTCAAAACAAAGGGTCAGGGAATGCTTCTAAGAGGTGGAAGGATAATATCTTTCCACTTTCAGTGGATGCCCTTCTCTATTGCTCCATTCCAACATTACTTTTAGAAATTCTTATTCTTTTTATTGGCCTGATCCACAAAGCTGTTATTTATTGGTCTGACTGGTCAGAGGTTGAAGAGTTTGCTGAACTTCTGGGTGTCCTGACGGTGAGATTCTAACTTGAGCTATGAAGTCGATTTTATAACTATAACAGAAAGGAAATATATTATTTAACAGAAACCCATTGTAAGGATGGGCAAAGCCTTCCTATTACACCCTGCTATGAAGAGAATCAAAGAGCATGTGCCCTGTGTATCTCCTCCTGAGAAGAAAAGCAGTAGGAAATGACCTCAGATTCACAATCTCTTAGAGAAAGAATGGACAGAAAGACAGATAAAGGGGGGACATAATAGATTTTTAACTCTCTGTATAACCTCATACTCACTTGTGGTTAGGGAGTCATAAGGTGTTGAAGAGTTAGCATCTTCGAATTTTCACAGATTTTTTATGCAGCTGTTGATAAAAATAGGATCGCTAACATGATCGCCAATGTCTAATGACAGATATGGCACAAGAAGAAGATTCATAACCAACTCTCTTATTCTCAATTCCTTCTCCCAGTTGCCTTGTTGTCTTCTCCTCTAGTTAGTAGTAGTTATTCTAGTAATAGAATAACAGAGTTGAAAGGAAACTTGGAGGTCTACTAGTCCAACCCTCAGCTAAAGCAGGATATCATATGTCATTTCAGACACCATATGCCATTTCTTCTTAAAAACCTCTCGTGATGGAGAACTCACAATTCTGAAGGCAAGCCATTGTACTGACTAATCGTTCCATCAGGAAATTTCTTCTAAGTTCTAGGTTGCTTCTCTCCTTGATTAGCTTCCATCCATTGTTTCTTCTCCTGCTGAAGTTTCTCTTCAGTATTTCTCAACATTATTATTGCTATTATTAAATGTATTTGCTCCTATCTCATCATGGGTAGCTTTTTCTTAGAATTTTGTAGATCTAGCCAGGGGTGAGATTCTACTGGTTCAGACTGGTTTGGGCAAAGCAAGCGTTCACTGAACCGGTTGTTACACTGGTTGATTCACACCACTGGATCTAGCCTTACCATCTGGCAAAGAGGAAGTATGTCTTCAACATTTATGTTTTGCTTTCAGCACCAAAATTATGAGAAGGGGAGCTAAGGGCAAGCTAAGAATTGTGGCCAGAGAGGACTCTTTGTCATCTTCAAATAAGATGCAGAATAACAAAAAGGAAAGACTTCACTTTGAAGTTTTGCCAAGTCTGATAAACTTTGACTACTGTGGCTTTAGAAGTTATGCAAACAAAACATTGGGAACATTTCCCACAGGAGCTGCCAAAAAATAAAACAGAAGGGCTTTAAGGTACCAAGTAATTGCTATCTGGTTTTCTTCTAGCAGGCATAGTGGTGAAGCTACCAATGAGCATCTCCCAGTGCGAGACCTCCTTCCCCGTTCGCTTCTATCAGAATTTTCGGAGTCAGACCAAGTACATAAAATTCACATCCCCTTGAGAAGGGGAGGACAGGTCCCATTTATTACTGGTGACATGAAAAAGTGTTGAGAAAAGGAAACCAAAATAGCAACATAAAAGTAGAGCAACATGAACAGCATCATCCTTTGTTAGGAGCTTTAACGGTTTCAGTTGGATTCGGAAGGTACAGAATAACATTTTGCAGAACTTAAACATGTCTAAATCAGCACAACAAGAACTTTGTGTCTCAGTGGAGCCCAGTTTCTGGGTGCCCTGCACAATTGAATGAATACAAATCGCTTCTTCTACCCAAATTCCTTCTGAGACCTTCCAGATCAAAAACTAAATCAGAAAACAAAGTTTCCTATTTCAAATCATGCTAAAAATTGGATTGCTGCTGTTATTTGTCTTCCACATGTCTTTCAGAAAATTCTAAAAAAAAAAATTCAACTCACTCAGCCTAAAAACATGTTTATCAATTCATGACCATCATTGATAGAACATTAATTTTACTGTTTCCAAGTTCAGTAAGCACTTATCAAGCTGTGCCTATTAGAATAAAAGACATATAACACTTTTTGACAGAGAAATCCTTGCATATACTTCAAGGAAGACTTGTGAGAAAATCTATTCTATAGACATTGATCCTTTATTTAAAAGAATCCTGTATCCAATTAAATCCCATCTTAAAGCTAAGAAACCTTCAGGGGAAAGACAAATGACCATGGAATTGCCTTTCAACTTTTGGAAGATTGTATCAGGTTTCCTTGACAGACTTATTTCTAAACGTGTACATGTATTTATTAATTAGCATCTGGAACTTTTATTTCGTTCCATTAGGTTATTGCTGAAGTCCAGCGATTAGATTAGATTAGATTAGATCAGATTAGATCAGATTATTGGCTGTCTTGGTGGATAGCCAAGAAAACAAACCAATGGATCATCAAACAAACCAACTCAGAGTCTCACTCAAAGCATAAATGGTCAGGCTCAAATCTTCCTACTTCAGACATATTATGAGAAGAAGTAGATCTCTGGGAGGATTCTGGGATGACTCCCCCAGTTGCATCCCCAGATACCTCTCCAGATGTCAATTCAGAGGAGGATGAACCAGTCCCCGGCACATCTGGAGCTGAGTTGGTCAGTGGCTCCAAGCAGAAAGTGATTTTGGCTGAAGCACAGCTGCAGCAAGACAGCCCTGAGGCTTTAGATGGGGAAAGCAGGTAGCTGCAGCCAGTCAGTGAGGAGGAGGAACTGCCTTCTGCCCCGATCCAAGAACATGTAAGGGAGAGAAAAGGCAGGAGCAGTGAAGTTCAGTCAGATTACTTGTGAGGAGGCAGCCTTTTCCCTCTTGATGGGCACCAGAAGCTAGCTATTTAGCATAACAGAGAGATAGATATGATGCCAGGAACAACGTGATCATTTCCTAGCTGTGTCTCCTGGTCATTGTAATCCCTGCCTTGCTTTGGATTTGACACCGTGCCTTGACTTTGGATTGTACCTTTTGAACTCTGGATTTTTCTTGCCTCATGAATCATCTTGTGTTGTGGATTTAATTTTGCCTGGTCTTGTTTGGAAAACTTTCAAGTACCTTGTAGACTCTCTGGCCATTGCTCTGTGGACTAGCATCGGTCTGCTTCCGGCTGGACTTAATTGGGACAATTCTGGGTTTTTGATGAAGGGAACTTCTAGGGAATTTTAATAAAGCTACTAAACCAACATATGTATGCATGCGAGTGAGAAGGGCAGCATAGATTCTAATGCTAGGAAAGGTGGAAGGAAAGAGAGAAAGAAAATGACTAAAAGCAAGGTGGATAGGTTCCATTATAGTGACAATGAGTGCATTGTTGGAGACTTGAAGGAATACATTAGGGTTAGCATTTGAACTGCCATAAATCCATGTATTTGCCATATGCTAAATAAATAAACATTCAAATTGTGAGGCTATGCTGTTATTATGTAAATAATGTCATTGTGACAAGCACAAGGAACAGTGTTCAAAGGCCATCTCAGACTGGTTAGTTTTTCAAAATATGTGCATTTATCAAGGAAGATGGGAATGAGACCTCAAAATTCTGGGCCAGCTGAGGGATATGGTGTAAACTAGAGGTGGTATTCAGCCAGTTCTGACCAGTTCTGGAGAACCAGTAACGGAAATTTTGAATAGTTCGGAAAACTTGCAAATACCACTTCTGACTGGCCCCGCCCCCATCTATTCTCTGCCTCCTGAGTCCCAGCTGATTGGCTGGGTCTTCTTTGGTTGCCCTGCCCAGGAGAACAGAGCTGGAAAGCAGGTTAGTGGGATGGGGAGGGAATTGAAATTTTACAGTATCCTTCCCCTGCCACGCCCATCAAGCCACGCCGACAAAACCGGTAGTAAAAAAAAAATTGAATCCCACCACTGGTATAAATCATACTATTCCAAATCTTTTAAATTAATTAGAGTTAATTAATTACAGAATTAATTAATTACAGAATAAGAGTTGGAAGGAACACTGGAAGTCTTCTAATCCTTCCTCAAGCAGGAGATCTTTTACCATCCTGGATAATTGGTCGTCCAATCTCTTCTTGAAAAACTCCAGTGACTTGTGGAGGCAAGCTATTCCACTGATTGTTCGCACTGGTAGGAAGTCTCTCCATAATTCTAGGTTGGCTCTCTCTTTGATAAGCTTCCATCCATTATTCTTAGTCCTTTCAAAAACAAAGATCCACAGATGCATTCATCTTTGAATCTTAATGCAGCAAAACAGGAATATAAATGATTACTAATAAAACTTGAAACAACTCACAAAGATTATCTCCTTTCCCTCTACTTTAATAGGTATTTCAACCCTAGCGGTGCTCAAACCAGAACAATTTGGCATTCACTTTCCTGTCAAAGTGGCCTTCTATTCTTTCTATTCTTCTTCCAGCAAATTTGGAGAAGTTGCTTCAGTGGAACACACCCTCAATCTCTGTCAAGGTTATTCTCAGCAAAACAAAATTTACCAAGTTTTTTGGCCTGCAATATTTCAGGCGTTAAGCTAAGAGTTTCAGCTTGCATTAAATGACACACACAAAACGCATACTGGGCAAATAACCATACTCAGAATGTTTACAAGCTGTGCTTCATCCAAGGATCCAACAAGGAGTTTTGGAAAATGTCATACTTCGTGATATGAAGGTTTGGTCAGCAATAATTTAGCACAGCTATATTTTAAAAAGAGATGAAATGCTTTCAAATATTGTTTTCTTTGCAAAGCTTTTATTGCCATTCTGGCAATTCCATAACCCTTAGAAGGTCTTTATTATCCAAGAGTTGGGACCTATAAAAATGCTACTAGCAATCATGACTGTGCTTGTTCTTACCCTTATGCAGTGTTTTCTTTTCCATATAAAGCCCCTGTCACAAAGCACCAACGGATGGAAAGAGGATGTAAAATGGAGAGAAACACTTGCCATTCGTTGGTTAACGCGTGTCAGGCGGGGCTCCATTCAAAATCCAGGAAAGAAGTACTTAGACTCTTTAGTTTAGAGAAAAGATATCTTTTACTAGTGTGTTTACCAGAGGCTCTGGAGGGAATAGTGGCAGAGTGGGTATGGGTGGACTTTTGCATAAGTGATAATGCTCCTCAGTTGCTGAATTATACGACACTATCTTTTCGGCTGCAATGCGGAGCCAAGGTTTGAGGACCCGCTGGCGGAGCGAAGAGGCTGCGAATTAGGATGAAAACCATAAAAACAGCGGGCGAAGTCTGGTGCGCTGATTACACCCCAAGAATTTAGACAGTTTTTAAGCAGGCCATTTCCGAGGCTGGCCCAAGAAGCCCTGATAGAAACTGTTTAAAGGATGGTCCCTAAATGAAGATGTGATACAGAAGATGCACTGCTAGAAGAGACCCCAATAATGTGCAGATGTTGGTACTGTGCTGGCAGAAGAAGTGGAAATTGACTTAATGCCGAAGTAAAACAGCGGGGAATAAAGGTTATGGGTGGAGCAAGTTTTCCCCCCCACGCCCTCAAGAGGTCCCTAAACCTCAGAAGGGGAGGAGTGGCGCAAAGACCCAACCCCCTCGTCTGCTTTCAAATGCGGGAAGAAGGTTGCAACGCGGGGCTGTGAACTGCAGAGTCAAGCTGGAGCCAAGGGGGGCGCCAAAGGAAAGGAAAGAAACCTGAAAAGTCCGCAGCTGGAAGCTCGCGAAACAGCACTAAAAGTCGAAAGTAGACAGCAACGAGGTCGCCCCTTTCCGCAGGAAAGAGGAATCAGAAAGCTCCCAGTGACCGCCTGAGGAGAGGGAGGATTCTGACTCGGAAGACGACTTCCTGGTAAGTTCCAAAGCAGTACCGGGCAACTATGACCATCCTCCCACGGTAGAAGTATGCACAGGGTACCCAAATTCAGGGGTCGAAGGGGAGATGCTAGCCCTGTTTAGATTCTGGGTGCAAACACAAGGTGATAATCAACCACGGAAGTAGTAGAAGAAAATGGGCTTAAAGGCTAAAACCTTTTGAAGATGCCCATTTCCCTTTTGCCAACTAGATGGAGTATCAGTGGCTGGAGGTTGCCCCGCTCGTTTTTTGTCACAGAACCAATAGAAGATGATTATGGGAGAGCATGATGAGAACCCTGCGTTTTTATTGTGGTCCCTGGGAATGGAGGCAACCCATTCTAAACCTACTGGGATTTGCCCTGGCTCTGGAAATGGAGACCCAGGGTTAAACTGGAGAAGAAGGTTATGTTGCGGCATGACGCACAAAGCAGTGCCAGGGGGCGGGGCATATTACCAGCCGAAACCTGAGGAAACCTAATTAGAAAATAGCCTTCCACAGGTACTGAGCCCCGTGAATTACATGAGGAGACTTTTAAAAATTCCCAAAAGAGTATTGGGATTGTAAAAGAGATGTGTTCAGTGAAAAAGGCTCGATGAGGCTTCCGCCTCACGCCACGCCAACGGACTGTGGCTAATTGAAATTTTGCCTGGGTAAAGCTCCCCGAACCAAAAGTTGTACTCAATGACCCCTACGGGAAATTGAAGAGCTAAGATTGTTTATTGATTAAAAATTTGGAACGTGGTTTCATTCAGCCTGCTAGGCCCCCGGGTACGCCAAGGCCCCCCAGTACTGTTCCGTGAAAAGAAAGATGGCTCCAAGCACTTGGTAGTGATTACAGAAATTTGAAAACGCTATTCTTGTGAAAACGTGTAACCTACCCTTGTCCTTTGATGAAGGACAATGTTGGCCCCATGTTTAAGCTAAAGGGAAAGATCTCACGAAGTGTGGGATTGAGAAGAAGTCAAATACTACCGCAACTCGGATCCGCAATTAAGGAGGGGGATGAGTGGAAGACGCTTTTAAACTGCCCGATGGGTTGTTTTCCAATTCAACACGTTCTTCACTTTCTGGTTTTTAACAATGGGCCCCAGCTGTATTTCATGCAAATGAATCAATCAAGTGTTTACATGAAGCATTTAATATCATGGGGGGTCTGGTTTATCTTGGATGATATCCTTATCTACACGAGACCTTAGATGGAACATGGTGAAGTTAGTGCGGTCGGTTTATACAGAAACTGTGTGCCGCTAGCTTGATAAGTCCTAAATTGTCAAATGTGAATTCCATCAAGACAAATAATTGACTTATTTGGTAGGATAATCGCATGCATCTCAAGGCATATAGAGATGGATCCAGAGAAGGTTGCGTGCCGTTCTGGATGTGGGCTCCACCTCACGCACCAAGGAACATCACTGATCCTAAGAGCTTTTTTGGGGACTTCTGCAAATCTTTTAACCCACGGCAATGTCTTTCATCCAATCCGTACGATTTGTGCTAAGGATAAGCAATGTGCCCCTCACAAATCTCTTGAAAACATGACTCTCAGGGTGGGAGGCAAAGGGGAAGGGTGAAAGCCAAGGCCAAAGGAAAGTGCCGCTTAAGAAAGTGGTCTATGGAGTGCCAAAAGCCGCTTTTGAAAAGCTAAAACGACTAGTTTGCTGCAGAACAGTGCTGAAACACCCGGATATTGGACCTCCTTTCGGTGAATTCAAAGCCGATGGCAAGTGAGTAGTGGCTATGGAGTGGTAGGTTACTTCAACTAAATGAGAAAGGGACGTTTACAGCCTTCGTGCCTTGTACACACTCGCGTAAGCTGTTAAACAGAGAGAAGATGGGCCGGCCTGGGAGATTATAGAAGCTTTTTGCCGGCAGTTCGTGGGTTTGGGTCCTTGCTGACCTGGAGACATTTCCTGGAAGGAGCATAAAAACACCCGTTTGAAAGGTATGGACTGAGGTGCATAGAAATCGGGAAAGCTTTAAAAACACCCCAGAAAGCTGTCCTCTAAACAGGTCACGCTGGGCCCAGTATTTCACAAGCCGATTCAAGTTTCTCATGTGGAAGGTACATTTCCCAGCGGGGGAAAGAAATTTCATTTGGCGGATGCTCTCCTCTAGCACCTAACTCAATATAATAGCACACGCCAGGAGGTGATAATTAGCCCAATTGTTCTACAGCCAAAGGAACATCTATTAGCCCGCTCCATGATCACCAGAGCTGGCAAAAAAAAATGAACAAAGAAAGTGGTTTATCAAATGACCTAAACGAACAAATTAAAAAGAGAGCTTTAAAAACTGGATGAATGAGTTTCCTGGCTCTTCAAAGTAAATTGTTACGATTAAGAGATGGTTTTGGCTTGGTGGGGGCGCAAAGGTTGTATGTGCCACAGGTACTAAGGAGCCAATTTATTTTACTACAACAGGCTCATGATTCCTAAAGCAGGGGCCTGTCCACGGTCGGATTTGTGAAGAAACCCTTAACATCTGGTTAAGCGGGCAAATTCTGGTGGCCGGTACTTTAAAAGAAGACATTGAAGCTTATGTGAGCTAGCTGTCGAGGTTCAGTTTGTCGATTCTGGCAAATGACCGACTTCCATGGTAAGGGCAGTAAGGATTGTTTGTACAAGAAAATAGTAGCGTAGACGCAACGTGCTCCGCTGGAAGGAAAATCTCTCATGGACTTTAATAGTAGAAATCTGCCCGAAAAGTGGGTGGATAAACACAGTCATCTGGTAGGTGACTGAATTTTATTTTTCCAAAACAGTAATTGCATGATTCCTTTTTCCACCAGATTCCTCTGGCCTAAAACGCTGGTCTAAACCCTGTTTTATATCATCACATATCCCTACTTAGGTTACACCCACCATGGCGTCTCAGAAACGCATAATCTCTGATACAGAGGGGTCCAATTTAACCTCAAATTTTTTGGAAAGAAGTTTCCCTGAAGTTATAGGCTCACGCCAAGGGGGGTAGGGAGGCTCCGGCCCACCAAGGCCCACAAACCAAATGGGGGCCTGTGAGAGACTAAACGCAGGGTGTTAGAACAATATTCTCAGAATGCTACATAAATTATATCAACGAACGTATAACTGGTCCGAATTATTACCATTTGCCGAAGTGGCATATAAACAACTCTGTACATAACAGCAGTACTGGATTTACTCCCATTCTAAAAGTGGCTTCTTGGACAAGATTTTCGTTCCCCAATACCTGAACTTCCTCGTGATAAAACCTACATCCATTTTCGTTGGAAAAAAAAAGGAGATTGATATGGATTAACTCCAACTTCAACTTTAAACTTGGCCAGTAACACGCAAAGCATTAGATGAGGCCCATCAAGCTCATAAGGAAATTTGCGGACAAGAAAAGATCCCCTCAGAAAGAATATAAAGGGTTGGGTTGACAAGGTTTCCTGTCCACCAGATACCTCAGACCACTCATTAAGTAAGAAACTTTGGTCTAAGTAGGTTGGGTTCCATTCACAATTGAACGGAATTATAAATCCCCGTAGATCCAAGTCCAAGCCTAACCTTACCTCATATTAACTCTAAAAATCGACGAATCTCATTCTTCTTTTAGTTGGTATTGACCAATGATTAGTTTCTAAAACTCTGAACATACTTCTGACTTAAGACCCCATCCAGGCGACCCTATCCGCATACCAATACTGATTGAAAGGCGAACATCAATTTTGAAAGTTTAAAGAAATTCTGGACATCTCTTTGCAAATGGAGGGCCTTAAAGACGGTGCCAGTATCTATAGCCGCCTGGAAACATTTGCCCTTCCTCACAGGAAGCCGAATGGATTAATGAAACCTGACGTCAAAGCCCCCTAAAGTTGTTAAGAGGCATTCGTTCCAAGTATCTTTGGCTGATTATAACCTTAGGATTATGTTGTTTCCTGTAATTGTGGATGTGATTAATAATTGTCCTTTATATTGGTCCCTCTCTCTCTTCTAGGACTGAAACGATTTTTCCTTTTTCTAGGAGGGCCGAATGTCCAGCCTTAAAGATCTTCTGCTGTATTGCTTTGCATCTTTTGTCGACTGCCATCCGTAACGGGACACGGGGGGAAGAGGGGAGTTTAGGACATATAGATGTTTGGGGAAGAGAGCTGGAGGTGTTACAATTTATTGGTTGTATAAATGGGGAGGGGGGAGCATAAAGCCTAAGAGTTAGTTTTTATTTTTCTCGTCTTAATAAAGCTTTTCTTCTACTCTGCGGGCAACTGCAAACCTCCTTAGGTCATAAATAGTGGCAAGGTAAAGGACAGAGGCCTCAAATCATGCACTCTTGAAGGGATGCCCACATGATCGATATCCACAAGTTCTAATTGGAAGTGTCATTTGAACTTATTGGGGTGGGAAGGAACATTTCAATCATTTTCTATATGTGAATTGCACGCCTTTAATTTTCTCGCAGTATTCAGAATTCTTGGTTGCCTACCACTATCAGTTCAGGTAA
>BHFT01069582.1:0-17963 GCA_004320025.1 Laticauda laticaudata
TGTGTACCTTTTTATTATTTAAGCATTAAAGACATGACATAATAAACTACCTTTTGTTTTGGTATATCTTTTTTTAACACTTAAAATCATTAGGGCAATGAAGTGATGCTGAGTTGGCCATGCCCAGCTGGTCACATGATCACGCCCAGCCGGTCATGTGATCACCAAGCCATGCCCAGCGGTCATGTGATCACCAAGCCACAACCACCCAGTCACATGACCACCAAGTCACACACACAAATTAGGGCACACCCACAGAACTGGTTGTTAAGAAATTTGAACCCACCCCTGCCTACAACCACACGGAATTAGCATAGCACCAGTGGTAGAATTCATTTTTTCTTACTATCGGTTCTGTGGGTGTGGCTTGGTGGGCGTGGCAGGGGAAGGATACTGTAAAATCTCCAGTCAGAGGTAATATTTGCCAATTTTCTGAACTACTCAAAATTTCTGCTACCGGTTCTCCAGAACTTGTCAGA
Source organism: Laticauda laticaudata (assembly GCA_004320025.1). Lineage (NCBI taxonomy): Eukaryota > Metazoa > Chordata > Lepidosauria > Squamata > Elapidae > Laticauda > Laticauda laticaudata. The sequence continues at coordinate 480 of BHFT01069582.1, forward strand.
ACCTGCTGAATACCACCTCTGCATAGCACAAAAGCCAACTAAAGCCCTTCAAAACATCCTAAGCAGACCAAAAGACCCAACAATCACAGAATAAAAAACAGGCATCATCTGTTTTACAACATACAATGTAAGGACTGGAACAACCACTATATAGGACAAATGGCAGAAGACTGGCAGAATACATCCATGAACGTCAACTAGCAGTCAGAAGACATTATTAAAATTCTTTAATTTCACAACATATTGACATATTTAACCATAGTTTCAATTGGGAAAATGTGACCATCTTAGACAAAGCCAAATTCAAAAACATCAGGGCATTATTAGAAGCCTGGCACTGTGACAAATCTGTGACATTAATAGATACATAGACATTAACAACATCTATGGACTATGCAAGACTATCACCCAGCACACAAAAGAACAAAAGGATCAAAACACCTCTCCATCAGCAATCAGCACCCAGATGAACATAGATTAACTTCAAGGTCAACATCAGACCAAAAATCAAGTAAACAATACCCTATCAAAAAACTGCCAAAAAGCCAACAGAAAACAGCCCACCCAAAGAATCTTTCAGACCAACCCCACTACACTGACTGGGCAAACCATAAGAATATACACTGGTAACAAACTACATTCCTTATTAGCACTAATGATGTTTCCTAATTTGGATAATGAACCATCTGCAAGAAAACAAGCAAGCTCAGAGAGTACCAAGGACCCCTCATTTGTATGACTGGTACAGTTATCCACTTTTTAATTCTCCCACAATATAAGATTTCCCTTTGTTGAAAGTCAGGGCTTATCAATTATTTTGCAGTCCAAGTTATTATAAGCCTGCAACAAAATGAATTTGAATTGCAACTGATGTATAAAATAACAAAAGAAACCTCTGCCATATGTCTTATTGCTATAATCCATGGATCATCAGAAATAGAAAAACTGAAAATATAATTTTAGTTTTGTAGTTGAATATGGGTTTCAAATGTAACTTACAGTTATCCATCCAAAATATTATAGGTGGTGGTAATCCTGCTGGTGGCCTGCAGGGAAGAATTGCATATTGACCTTCAGTAACTCTTACTGGAACTAGCTTTTCTTTAGTCCACAAAGGAGATCCTATGTGGAAAAAATACTACCATTTAGTCTTCAAATTAAAAAAACAACCAGGAAAGGAAAATACTGTAACATATAGTATATATATATGTTATATAATATAACATAAATATCAGACAAAATGAAAATTGTGTTTAATTTTTAAATACAAGTTAACAAACAGAACAGTATTCTTTCTCAGGTAGGAATTTCATTTTGTTGAATGATATAACCTGTTACATAAAAGCAAGAATTTCAAACTTAGAGGAAAAAAAATTTGCAAGAACTGGGGAGAAATAAAAGTTTCATGAATATTAAACTTACGGGATGCTCTTATAATGATATTATTGGAAATTGCTGCTCCAAGCACATTCCTTGCTGTACATTGATAAACACCTTCATATAATTCTGCTTTTCCTCCTTCATGAATGATATTTATTAAAAGAGTCCCTGAGTGAGGCTTCATTCTTATTCGTGGATCTTTATCTATATCAAAGTGAGTTCCATTACGTGTCCATGAAAAGCTATCAATAAAATAAAAACACTGAAAAAAATTCTTTATTAAAAAAACCACTTTTTAACAAAATGTACAAGTTATAATAGTATGAATATAATAAACATAAACATAATAGCAACAATAATAATACTGATAGTAGTAGTAGTATTTAGATAGCCAGTTAAAAATATAAGAAGTAAAGATAACAATTTTCTTAAAACACTTATCAAAAAAGTCAATTACAGGTTTATTTGCTCTAAATTATAACACACCTTAAGAAAGCATGATCTTAATGCTGGGATCCCAAATATGACTGAACAGAGATCAATTTTAGATGAGTTAACAGCATATTTAATCAGGATGACGCATGTAGTGGGTATAATGATCAAGCTTAGTCCAACATACTGAATCCAGTGACAAGTTCAACCATCTCCTCCCCTTCTGAATATGGAATATAAGAATTCAGCAGATACAATATTCCATGAATGCAGGGGTATCAAACCTGATTTCACTGAGGGTCACATCAGGGTTGCGTTTGACTTTGGAGGGCCGGAGGTATGCATGGCCATGGCCATTGTAGGCTTGGCCATGATGAGTGTGACATGAGAATTGTGTTGGGGAGGCACCTGTAGTGGCCAAGTGCTAAGGCAGGACTTCCCTCACTCTCATTATATTCTCTTTCATTCCTTCCTTTTCTTCTTTTTCCTTCCCTCTTCATTCTAATGTCATCTTCCATCCACTCTTTTCTTATTTTTCCTTCCTTACTCTCTTCCCATCTTTTCTTCTTTTTCTTTGTCCCTCCTCTTTCCCTTTCTCCTTTTCTGCCCCTTCTTGCATGCTCAAATGCAAAAGAGGAAACATTTCTCCTTTTATTTTGTTTTTAGTTTTGATAGCCCTCTGGCAGCCAAAATGGGGCATAGGAGGTCTATGCTAGTTGATCTGAAATAAGAATGAAATCATCAGGAAAAGTCAGCTTGCTCACAGTTTGGGTCTTTCCTCAAGAAAAAATTTGGAAGAAATCAACTCCACTGATAAGCAGGGAAACAGAAAGCAAGCGTGGCAATTTGATTTTTGTTGAATTATGTATGCAAAAGCTGGGGAGGAAGATAATGAGCTCAGTAATATGACAAACAGCTTCAAGGATGGGGGTGCAAGTTCAGAAAGTAGTCATAAAGACTTAAAGGGGGGGGGGAATCAAGGCCAGCTTGGGTTGACATTAGTTGAAAAAGCAGATTGGGACCACCAAATACACACAGAGAGAGAAACAGAGAGAGGGAGACAGAGAAAGAAACATAGGACTCCAGAAACCTCAGCCAAGTCACCAGTCCCTTTTCTGTGACAAGTAGAATCTGTTAAAAAGAAGGACATGTTTAATTACCTCTCTGGAGAATATAAACCAGAAAGGGGGTGGCAGGGTATGATTTTCTGAATAGTCTCAGAAAAAAGATAAAAAGTGAGCTGAGAAGCAAGTCAAGAGCAAGCAAGCAAGTTTGTTGTTCACTATGGAACAACACAGCAAATTACAAGGGCTTCTTGAGCAAAAGTCACAGGAAACCATCCAGACTCAAACTGGGGCACGCACAGGCCCCCATGCTGCATTTTAGCTAACAGAGGCACCGCAGGTCAGTCCTTTGCTATTTCCAGGCCAGGTCTGCAGCCGGCAGGTTGGCCTTGAGTTTGACATCCTTGCATTATTAATGTATTTAGACCACAACTACTTTGGCCACTTAGAACTGGGTATAAATCAAGAGCTTCTTAGCAATGGTTCTGGTTATGAAAGTTAATTATTTAAAATACAAATCATTAAGAAACAAGTGCCCCTGAACAAGTGCCCCTGAACGTACTTTTGAATCTGATGGGAGCCACGCTTTGAACATATAAAGGACATTCTTGTACACACACACACACACACACACCCATATGCATGCATGTGTGTGCTCACTCACACACACAAACACATTTTCCATAGTATACCAACAATGTTATTGAATTCCTCTCTTTTCCCCTGTCCCTCCCCCTTGAAAGCACAGCAGAAGATGACAGTAAAGGAGAGAGCCTAATAGCTCTTTGTGGCATAGGCAAAGTGAAATGTAGGAAATACTTTTAAAGGAAATAATGTCAAAATGAAATAATTTCAGACCTCTGAAATTCTGAGCTTCTGACAGAACCATTTAAAAACAGTTAAGTATTTACGTGATGTATTTTGATCTGGAATCAAACTTATCTTTGTATCTGTAAATTATTGGTTCATAAAATTTAGATATTAGAGCTGTAGTTATCAGAATAAAGAAAGCCTGATTATCCAAACCTACTTTTTTCAGGCATACATAAGATTGCATTATAAAAAAGACAATAAATTTATGTATATAAGACAATCAACCAGTAATCACTTAAGGATAATGTTTTCCTTTGGCTGTATGATGTATTATTAAAAAAAAACAATGAATGAATACAAATCTAAGACTTACGTAGGAGATGGTTTTCCTTTTGCTTCACACTGTATTACGATATTCTCTCTTGGATCAATAATATATTTTTTTGGAGACTGCTGTGTTATTGTTGGAGGCTGTGACACTTTTTAGATAAAGTGATCAAAGAGAAAATGGAAAAATACATTTTTATTCACTGGTTTTAAATGCCTCTTTCCCTTCAAGAGCTCAAGGTGGCAAATAGAATACTTCCCTCCCTAGCTATATCCACAAGAACAATCCTGTGATGTGAATCGGTTAAAAGAAAGTGACGAGGCCAAAGTTACCCAGGGAGCTAAAGATGGACGTGAACCTGAATCCCCTCAATCCTAAATTAACTATATCTCTAAACTGGTTGAATATTAGTAAAGTTGATGTAAACAAACAAATAGTAAAGTTGATTAAATAAATGTTTAATATATTGAAATCATACTTAAACCCACAAGGGAATAAGCTCTTCTCAAAAGAACATGATAATTACATGACTGTAGAACTGCATTTTAATACACATAAAACAATTTTTTTCTCCATATAAAATTTTAGGCAATTCAACTAAGATACCAGTTTATACCAGTCGCCATTTTAGCACACACAGTATGCTGTGTATAAGAACAGTTGTTCTTATAAACCAAAACCAGTACTTACTGTACTTACCTTGTCAGGCAATAACTAATGCTATTTTGTATATTTTTATATGCAAAATTTATTCTTAACTATCTAGTAAATCATGAAAAGAACTTGTCTGGGGATTATAGCCTGGGGCCTTGGTTTGATTGTTATGTTATAGAAAACATCAGCATATACAAAAAAACTTGTCTGCTACTAGAAGATACACTGAATTTTTCATCAGTGGAAGTCAGTGAATTATCAGATTCCAGGCTAGATCTTTTTGGGTAACAAATTTGACTCAATTTGTTCTTAACTATCCAGTAAATATCTCTAATGAGACTGGCAATCAATTCATGAGAATGAAAAGAATTGTAGTTTTATATAACAGCAAGTTTTCACATGATGTCATATGAAATGAATTAATCATAACTAAACATATTAAAACAGAAAAGCTCTGATGTGAGATGGTAATTGTGAGATGAAAACTGACCTGCTTAAAGTGATTGTGCTTAGAGTGCAAGGCTAATTTCTTTAAAGCACAGAAAAGTTCATTCTTATTCAGGACTGTTCCTATTGCCCCAATTCCGAATTCCAGTGATTCAGACAACTAGTTTCTAGGACAGGATCTATGTCTAAATATTGATGATCAACTGGAAGGTCTAAATAGTTAAAAGAGTAAGTGCATGTTCTTACTCTTACCATTGGCATGGTAGGGAAGAACATTTTGCATTAATTCCTATGAGAAAAGTATTTACTATTTGTCTATGGATATTTTCAGTCATCCAGGTCATAGCTGTCCCAATGGTGTTTTTCCAAAAGGTTTTGGCAAAATGACATAACAAACTATATCCTGCCACAACCTGATATTTATTTCTATTACTATCTAAGTGGCATTTAGAGAAGGTAATCAGTCAGTATTTCCTAATCCCTACAACTTCAGCTTGGAGAAAAAAAGGAACAATCTCAGGTGGCACAATAAAGTTACTGCTTCCCCAGTGCCATTCTGTCCCAATTTTATTCAGTTCTCTCTACAGGAAGTAGAAACAGCAGTAGGTATGGCTGATGAGGCTCATTTTATCACCTCAGAGGTTGGAAGTAAATTAAATAGTCAATGATTGCAAATGTCATATTTATGTAATATATCTAGCAAGAAGATGATTATGTAAACCAGAGTGGGCTACAAACATATGGATAATATTTTGCTCTCCTTAAGGGAAAGAACCAGATATTTCAAGCAAGCAAACTTTTCTTTTTCTGCAGAAACAGTATTTCTTTTGAGTATTTATCATATGATGCAGGCATCTTATTGCTTAAAATACAGCGATGCTGTATGGGCTTTGGTATTCTGGTAAGATTCATACTGTATGTGCTTAATAAAAAAACTTTAACGTGTTACATTTTAAGAACTATCTCTAGTTCTTATTTTATTTGTAATATGTCTATGGAGATTCTCAATCATTCAGGTCATGGTTATCCCAAAGGTTGTTTTTCAAAAGGTTCTGCTAGAATTGAAAAAGTTTCGTGGATGAGAAGTGAAACATTTTAAAAGAAAACATTTTAAAAGAAAACAATGAGAAAATCCAGTTTATTTTTTTTTAATTTAGGAAAGAAGTAAAATAAATATCTTATTTTCCTTGGTGTAACCCTTCAAAACAGATAATATTTTATATGAAGTTTATGAAAAGCAAAATTCGAATTGTATGTGCCCATCAATCAAAACAGCAAAAGGAAGAACACTTGAGCAAATAACACACTTCGTGTACAGATGAATATTTATCTGGAACATCAGTAACAACTTATCCTGCTACTTTGGCATTAGATCTTGTATATTTAATGAACAAGAGACATTTTAAATAGAAAAAATGCCTCTGGGTTTCACTTTCCAAAATGCAATCAATTCTCTAAATCCTACTTCAATAATGTGCACTAAATGCATTCAGTCCAACTTGCTTTTAAAAGTGTTTTTGTATAAGTTTTAAAGACTATATGAATTCATAAATGAATAGGTACATACTGTGTTTCCCCCAAAATAAGACCCGGTCTTATTTTCTTTTGGGCCCAAAATGAGCACTTGGGCTTATTTTGGGGAGGTCTTATTTTTTTCATCACAAGGCCCTGCCAGGTGCCCCACCACCCCACCTCCACGTACCCACTGCTTCCTTTCGTCCCCCACCTCCCACCCCCTCCCTAGCTTGATTTTTATGGCTGCTCCTCAACCACATCGTACAACAGATGTGGGTAGGACTTAACTGCGTCTAATTTTGGGGGTAGGACTTATTTTAGGTACAGGTGTGAAAATCGAACTAGGGCTTTTTTCAGAGTAGGTCATATTTTCGGAGGGAAACAGTATCTTTTAAATATTAAAACTAAATATTTAAACAATATTTAAATTCATGCCAAAAATTTTTTTGAGTATAATTTCTATAAGCTATCATCTGTACAGAATATTAAAAAACACAACAAAATGGTTTCAGCACTTAAAAATTGTATTAAGTCACACACATATTTTTTTGTGTAGGCTTATGGACAGAACTTACATTCTTCAAGAAGTTTTGCTTTTTTCCATGTATCAGATTCAGCAAGTGAATTGTAAACATGAATTAAAGAAAATTATTTGTTAGTAAGATAGGAGTAATGAAATCCTAGAAAGAAAAGATACAGAGAAAGTACAGGCATTCATGCTAAAGATATTTTCTGACAATAGATACCAAAGTCACTTTATCAGCAAAGAATCAGCATAGTTTCTTGCACAAAGTATTTGGAATTCTTGTTTAATGTTGCATTGTCAATTATAAATATTATTCCAAACTTATATGGAATAATTAGCATTGATATGTGTTTCTCTGAAAACACAACACAACCCAATAATAAATCCAATCCTAATTTTTTTGGGGGGTGGGCCTAATATTACCCCTACCCTGGAAATAAGCCTGAGGGATGGGCATGGCAGGCATGAGTGGTAGCACGGGCACTGGGGGAGGCAACTGTACAGCTGCAAAGAGGGGCAAAAGTTATTCTGCACTGAAGCAGAGGCATTCCAAGCCTTCAGCATATCCCAGGATTGCAACGCTGAAGGTTCAGAATGGAGTCTTCAACGTTGCAATCCTGGGATATGCTGAAGGCTCAGAGTGGAGCTGTTTTCATGAAAGACAGAAAAATGAGAAAGAGAATTTTCCTGCCTGTTATCCATTCCTCTTGGAGCAGGACCTTGCAAGGCTTGTGGTGTTACACTCATGAATGGCAGCACCTCCATGAGCTAGATTAGATTTAGATTAGATTCAACTTTATTGTCATTGCACAATGACACAGGCAACGAAATGCAGTTAGCATCTAACCAGAAGTGCAAAACAGCAATGAAGTAGAAATATATATATAGAGATATACAAAAACATGTAACTATATATGAATATACAGAATATATATGAATATATAGAATATATATCTATGGAAGGAATATATAGAACTGTACAGAGTGTTTATGAACATATTGAATATAAGTATAATCAGGGGTGGGATTCTACCAGTTTGCACCTATTCATTAGAACCGGTTGTTAAATTCTAAGCAGTTCGACGAACTGGTTGTTAGAAGAAATTACTGGCCTAATCCTGAAAGGAAGGCAGGAAGGAAACATTATGGTGTTGCTTACAGAAACTGCCTCTCCATTAACCCTTATTACATTCTTGGCCATTCCTTGGTTCTCAGGAATTTCTCTGGAGTTTTTCTCCCCTCCTTTGCTGGTACTTTCTGTTGTGTGGAGTGACCAATCAAAGTTACAATGGCACTGAAAAAAGTGACTTATGTCCATTTTTTCACACTTACAACTGTTGCGCAGCATCCCACAATCATGAGAGGCCAGGGGGAAATGAGTACCTCGATGTGAGTGATACTGAGTTGGCCACGCCCAGCCAATACCATGACCACCAAGCCAACGGCCCCAATTAAGCCATGCCCACAGAACCGGGTTGTTAAAAAATTTGAATCTCACCCCTGAGTATAATGCACAGAGTTTATACAAGATGTATATTATCAGGGAAGTATCAGTGTGTGTGTAGGGGTAGATGAGTTGAGGAGTTCAGTCAGAAGCCACTGTTGATTAGAAGCTTGTTCCTTAGCCTGCTGGTCTTGAACTGCAGGCACCTGAACCTCTTCCAGATGGAGAAGGGCAAACAGTTTATGGGCTGGATGAGAGGAGTCCTTAACGATGCTGTGGGCTTTTCGCAGACACTGTTTTCTTCTGAATGTCCACAATGGCAGGAAGTGGGATCCCTCTCAAGTGTTTGGTCAGTTTTCACCACCCTCTGTAATGCCTTCTTTTCTTTAATGGTGCAATTTCCATACCAGACTGAGATACAGCTGTTTAGGATGCTCTCAACTACACAGTGGTAGATTTTGATCAGAATAGTTGGGGAAAGGTGGTTCTCCTCAATAATCTCAGAAAAGAAGAGACGCTGGTGAGGCTTTCTTGATCAGGCTGGTGGTGTTGATCTGTCAGGACAGGTCCTCAGAGAGGTGGATCCCCAGGAACTTGAAGCTGGTGACATGTTCTACCTATTCTACCGTTCTCCATTGATGTATATAGGAGAATGTATGTAAGCATTCTTCTTCCTGAAATCCACAATGAGGCTTTGGTCTTGTTAGTGTTGAGTAATAAGTTATTGACAACGCACCATGTAACTAGGCTCTGCACCTCCTCCCTGTACTCTGAGTCATTGTTTTCGTTGATTGAGTCCAATCACCATGGCGTCATCTGTGAACTTGATAATGGTGTTAGAGCCATGCACAGGCCTGCAGTCATAGGTGAAAAGAGAGAACAGGAAGGGACTCAGCACACAGGCTGGGAATGCCAGTACTTAGTGTGATGGTGGATGAAATGGAGTTATTCAACTTGACATGTTGTGGTCTGTTTGTCAAGAAGTCCAGTATCCAAATGCAGAGAGTAGTATTGATGCCAAGTCACCAAGTTTAGTGATCAGCCTGAGGGAATGACTGTATTGAATGTTGAACTGAAATTAACAACAGCATTCTTGCATAGGTATTCTTATTGTCCAGGTGTGTTAAGAATGGTGTGTAATGCTTTGGAAACAGCATCCCTCAATGCTCCTGTTCTTGCTTATAGGCAAATTGGTAGGAGTCCAGTGTGTTGGGAGACCGTTTGAGGTGTGCCAGGATTAGCCGACTCAAAGCACTTGTAGTGTAAGATTGTAAGGATAGTCGCTATACGGGTGGTAGTTGTTCAGACACTCTGGCTTGGAGTGTTTTAGGCAGTGGCACAATGGAAGTGGTCTTGAAGCAAGTTGGTACAGTTGCTTAGGAAGAGACAGATTAAAGATGTCAGTCAAAACCACAGACAGCTGTCCAGCACAGGCCCTAAGTACATGTCCTGGAATGCCATTGGGGCCCGCAGCTTTGCATGTGTTAATCTGGCTCAGAACAGTGCAGACTTCAGTGAGTGAAAGTGTGAGGGGCTGTAAGTTTACAGTGGGTTTGGTCTTGATGGCTATTTCCTGGTTGTCTCATTCAAAATGAGCATAAAAGTCATTTAGCTCATCGAGAAACGAGACATTAGCAAATGAGGGAGGAAAGTGGGCAAGCTTGTAATCAGTGATGTTCTGGATGCCCTGCCACATACGCTGGGAATTGGAGTTAGCGAAGTGATCCTCAATACTTAGCTTGCAGCTACGCATCACTTTCTTGATGCCCCTTCTCAAATCAGTCCTGGATGCACTATAGGCCTGTCTGTCACCAGAACTGAAGGCAGCATCTCAGGCCCTGAGCAGGAGACAGACCTCCCTATTCATCCATGGCTTCTGATTGGGGTATATGATAATCTGTTTTTCAGTTGTGACACTGTTAATCGTTGAGTTAATATGATCCAAGCCAGAAGGGATGTATTTATCAATGTCTATGTGAGAATCAGAAGTAGCTTGGGAAGCAAACATACTCCAGTCTGTATGCTGAAATCAATCCTGCAGTATATTGTCCGATTCTTCTGGCCAGACTTTAATTGTGGTCACAGAGGGTTTCACATGTTTAATGAATGATGTGTATTTAGGGAGTAAAAACAATGGGAGATGATCAGACTGTCCCAGATGGGGGAGGGAGAAGACTCTGTATGCATCTTCAACATTAGTGTAGACATGATGCAGTGTTTTATTCCCCCTTGTATGACATGAGATATTCTGATGAAATTTAGGGAGCAGTTCTCAAGTTAGAATGGTTAAAATCACTCCCAACAATGAAAGTTGCCTCAGGATACAATGCTAATTGTTTGCTAATGCCACCATTCAGCCATGCTTCCGTGAGGATTATGATGTTGCAGTCCATTAATCCTTTGTTGGTGGCAATACGAAGTTGAAGTTCGTCCATCTTATTTGCCAGAGACTGTACGTCAGCAAGAAAAATGCTGAGTAAAGAGAGCTGATGTGGCTTTAGCCTTAGCTTAGCTCTTAAACCTCCATGCTTCTCTTGTCTTCATTTATGGTCTCGATGCTGCCTGTGAGCACTTCTGCCCGGCTGGGAAGAGTGCGTAGCCTCCAGTGTTTTGGAGATCTCAGCAAGGATGAGACAAATGCCTAAAATGCCGCTGTTATGGTGGTCAGATCTGATTTCCAAAAGTTCCTGTCAGCTGTATGGAGTTAGAGTAAAACTGTTTTGTATAAACAAAATGGCTATGAACAAAAAAATAACGAATAATTTGCAGATTCTGGGTAGACACAGAGCCTCATGTTGTGCACATGCCGCCATCTTGCAAAACAAGCTTCATCACATCAGTGCAGCTGGCATCCTGCCGTGAGTAGCTGTGCGAATGTATCCAAACTCGCAGTGCTGCCACCACTCACACGTGCAACAGCACAGCAATCCTTGAAGGGTCCTGCTCAAAGAGATTGCACCAATGTGATGAACCTCACAGCAATGCCACTGCTTGCATGCACAACGCTACAAGCCTTGCAGGGTCATGGGATATGCTGAAGGCTTGGACTGGAGCTGTTTTTGAAAAAAGCAGAAAAATGGGGAATGAGAGGGAGCTTGAGGAATGGATGACAGGCAGGAAAATTCCCTTCCCCATTTCCATTCATGAAAAAGGCTCCATTCCAAGCCTTCAGCCTATCCAAGGACCCTGCAAGGCTTGTTGTAGTGTTGTGTGTGTGAGCAGTGGCACAGCAACACTTGCAGGGTCCTGCTTGAAGAGGCTGCGCCAATGTGATGAACCTCACGGCAATGTTGCCGCTCACATGCACAGCGCTACAACCCTTGCAGGGTCCTGGAATATGCTGAAGGCTTGGAGTAAAGCTGTTTTTGCGAAAAGCAGGAAAATGGGGAGGGAAAGGGAGGTTGAGGAATGGATGATAGGCAGGAAAATTTCCCCATTTTCCTTTTTCTTTTTTGAATTTTTATTTTTATGACAAACAAAACAAATAAAACCTTCTTTCAATTATACAGTACGTAAGTTTGGTACATATGTCGCATGCTCAATATTTATAAACCTTACCTCTTAAATTTACATTCATATTATATTCTAAACATTCTATATCATGTTGTATCATTATTATGCTACCATTAAAGTTTTAATTCCAGGCTATTTTTAAAAGCAAATCTCAACCCTTACTAAATTATATTCATAATATAATTTATTCAATAATAATCAATTATAATATATTATTACTATTACAATAAACTTCAATTTCTTACTCTTCTATCTAGCCATTCATAAAATAAATCCCAAATCTTATAATACTCCTTTTCTTCTTGCTCTCTAATTGCTAATGTTAATCTACTCATTTCTGCACATTCCATTATTTTCTTTATCATTTCCTCCTCCATTGGAATTTTCTCATTTTTCCAATTTTGAGCAAATACAATTCTAGCTGCTGTTATTATATTGTTAATTTGTGATTTCTTGACCATAATTTCTATCATTTATCCAAATCTATCCCATATCCAAAATTTTTCCACCAAGCAATCATCGTTTCTTTGACTTGTTCTTCTAATTTCACTCCTAATAAATAGTTTTTTTAATCATCTTCTCTTCAGTACCTGTTAAGATTTTATCTAATTCATTCAATTCTTTATAAAACCCATCTATCTTACTATCTTTTTCATATCTGGAATGTATTTGCATATATGAATACCAATTCATGTTCATCCCTTGTTCATCTAATTCTTGCTTTGTTTTGAGTTCACTCTTTTAATTTAAAATATCACTGTATCTAATAATATGTTCCATTTTAAAAACATTTGGATACGCAAATGCCCTCATTGTTGATAAGACTGTTATTTTCAAATAATATTGTTCCCTTATTTTCTCCCATGTTGATAATAAAGCATCTTGAATATAGTGTCTCTGGAAATATCCATGTGCCTAACTTTCCTTACGCCATAAAAATGCATGCCACCCCAATTGCAGATCATGACCCTCCAATATTTCTAGTATTTCTCAAGACAATCCATTCTTTCATCCACATCAATATTACTGCCTGATAATATAATTCCCAATTGGGTAGTCCAAAGCCTCCTGTCATTCTAGTATCCCGTAACAGTTTTAATTTGATTCTTATCTTTTTCCTCTACCACATATATTTCAACATCATTTTATTTATATCCTCAAAGTATTCTTTCCCTGATTTATCAGAATCATCTGGAGCAAATATAATATTCTTGGGTAATTTATTCATTTTAATTGTCAATAATTCTCCCTGTTACATTGTAAGTTTTTCCATTTTTCGTAGTCTGTCACAATCTGTTGTTTTAGTCTGTAGTAATTATCCTCCTTGAGTGTTCCACACCTAGCTGTCAATCATATCCCCAAGTATTTAACTTTTTTTGTGATCTGGATATTTAATCTGTCCATTAACACTTTTCTTTGTTTTTCTGTTATGTTCTTTACTAAAATCTTAGTTTTTTTCTTTGTTTATTTTCAGTCCTGCAACCTCCCCATATTCTTCTATATTTTCTATCAACTTAGGACCTGTTTCCAATGGTTCTTCTAATGTGAACACCAGATCATCTGCAAATGCCTGTAATTTATACTCCTCCTTTTTATTTTCATTCCCTTTATTTCTTTATTTTTCCTAATTTTTCTATTTAATACTTTCAAAGTCAATACAAATAGCAATGGTGACAGAGGGCATCCTTGACTAGTTCCTTTTTTCATGTTGATATTATCTGTCAAGCCTCCATTTATCATTACTTTTGCTGATTGTTTGTAATATGCCTCAATTGTTTTAATAAATCTTTCTCCAAAGCCCATCTCTTCCATTTGCAGCAATATAAATTGCCAATTTACATTATTGAAAGCTTTCTGTGCATCTAAAAAACGCAAGGCCATTTGCTTCTCTGGATGTGTTTCATAGTCTTCCAATGTATTCAATATTATCCTCATGTTGTCATTTATTTGTCTCTTAGGCAAAAATCAATTTTGATCTGTATGTATAAAGTGGTTCAAATATCTTTTAAGTCTTTCTGCCATTATTGAGACAAAAAGCCTCCATTCCGAATGCTGAAGTTTCAGAATGGAGGCTTTTTGGTGAACGGGAGGAAAATGGGGAGGTGGAATTTTCCTGCCTGCCATTCTTCCCTGAGTCTGTGCTAAGCTTGAGGAATAGCTCCTTTTGGCCACTACAAAAGCGGCCTGGTGGAGAGGCAAGTCACGGGGGGCATTCTTTCAGCTGTGATAGAAGCAGCCCAGTGGCTAGGCTAGGCACATGGTGGGAAAATTAAGACACCCCTCAAAAAGACAGCCTAGTCATTTTTTTCAGGGGTCTAGAAAATAAGGCCCTGTTTTATTTTCTGAAAAACACGGTACATATTATTTTGGCTGATTTGGAAATAGAATTAATGGATGGCATAATCTGTCCACTGAAAACAAAAAGCAATCAATATACAGAACTAAATGAAAGAATAAGTAACAGACATAGAATGTCCTGTTGTTAATTGTGCCATTTCATTACCATCTGTTTGAATACAGGAATTCCACGTTAATATTTTAGTGAGAACCATTAGTTCATTTGCACTGGAAATTATAACTCTGTGTTTATGACATGGGGTTGAAAAATAAATTCTTGCTAAAGTGATAAGAATAGAAACAGCCAAAACTGTATGTTTTACCACTCTTCTGACAGCCTTTTTAATAGAACAGTGGATTCTAAATATTCTAAACAGTGGGTTATAAGTACTTCAGATAATTATATGAACTGCATGTAAAACTAGAGTAGATTTTAATGGCTCTATGTCTGCTCTTGCAGTTGGTGTGTATTGTTGATTATTTTTAGAATATAGCTTTTATTTCTTATCTCAGTAATTATTGCCTTTCAAATATTTTCAGTTGTATTCTGTTAAATATACTTGTTTTCATTGCTAAGTCACTAAATAGGTGATGAGTGTTCAGGTAATCAGAATGTTAATTGTTTACTTTGGATATATTCTACATGCTGAAATAGCAAATGTATAACAAGATAATTATTAATGGAACATTTGGGGTGAAAAGGAAAAACAAACTTTTATAATGAACAAGAATTTCTACGGGGAATGAAAAAGTGTGTTTGAGTATGTACACACACGTATTCTCTGCAATGCAATTTTGTTATATAGATTTGTTCTAGGTTATCAAGATATTTGTTTATAACAATTGTTAAATCAATATATTTCCATAGATTGTGAATTGTTAGTACTTACAATCAAGAGGTACATCCAATGCAGTAATAATTTGGCATAAAAAAAGAACCAAATGTATTCTTTTTTCAGAGATGCTGTGAATATCCATTCTTATTCAAAGATAGACCATGAAACTTGCTCTAGAATTATGACAAACTCAACTTTCTGTTCTTTAAGATTTCTGGAATATTTTTATTTATTTTGTATAAAGTTGTGCAGCCTAGAAAACAAACAATGCCAAATAGAAAAAGAGAAGAGAATGCTGTAATTATCTTGAATTACTGATTAGTATGATTCTATACTATGGATGTTTCATCTGGCATAAAAATCAGCAAATATCAACATATGGGATATAACACGTAAAATGCAGGGACTCCAAATACAATCCTAATACTGTAATTTATCTTTTACACAAAAGAGGTGTCAAAATTTGAATGCAGAAATTTTGATGGAAAATTTGAAATATATGAAGTCATTCTTTGATATAATAAAACAGCAAGGAACCTTCTAAAATTAACTTAATTTTCTTTCTTATGTAGCTGGTGCTATGTTTGTAGTTCAGAAACAGAATACACATTCCCATGTGTTTGATAGAACACTACATAAAGGATGGCTATGTTCCGGGAGTTAGTCTCCAGTCTCCACTCTTTCCAAAGTGGAGACAGAAATTTTGAGTCCTCTTCAAAAAGAAGACAAAATATTTAGGAACTATTTCTGAATATGAAATTGAATTTTGTATACGTTTTACTCTGTGTCATTATTTTAGGCATCAACATATCATATTTACTCAGAGGATCAGTTTATAAATAATTCACACACACACACACACACACACACACACACACAAACTGTGCAACTATGCCTACTTACAGGAATGAAGGTTATTTCACAGGGTCCACAAGAGCATCTTTTATTTTCTAAGAATATTCTGTTCTTTTATTTTCACACCTTTTGTTCCTTTAAAAAATATTATTCAGAAAGGGAAATAAAAAGACAAAATTATATAACTGTAATATAATACAGAAGAAAAGAACAAAGACATTCTCCAAACAATAAGCCAGAGATCAGAACACTGGATTAATATGTAAAAGGTTCTCATTTTTAAATATCATGTTATACATATTGTTCAGTCTCTACATTAACATCCTTAAACATTGTTTCTCTTCCAAAATCATATTTTATGTGATTTATGAACACCACATTATATCTTTCTTACTATTAATATTCCTACCTACATAAAGCAAACTATTGTGGTCTCATTAATATCCTTGCCATAGCCCTGCAAAATATCTGGGTCTTCACTTCTTTTCTGTTTTTTCCAGAAAGTTGGTACATTTATATAATTAAAATTGGGGGAAGAAAGAAAAAGATAGACTTCCATAAGCTGGACAGAAAGCAGAATCTACATACAATCAAGTATATAACATGCTTTTAAGAATAATCACATTTTTTAAAACAAATCATCTATCTGCCAGGCAACATTTCAATCAATAAAAAATTTGATTTTCCTTCTTATTTTCCTCAATTGTGTCTGATCCTCAGATACTGCCTTGAGAAATTTATAAGACTGAGAGAAAGTGACTGGCCCAAGGTCACCAGGTAGTTTCATGCCTCAGATGAGAATAGAACTAAAGATCTTCTGATTTCTAGAATGATGCTTTAACCGCTACACAAATTGGCTGTCTGTTTGAAAATGTATAGTACCAATAATATTTCTGAACAGCCACATATTTCCTCAGTCACATCAGTTTTCAGTTTTGGATACATAAAATCTTTATTCAAGCTGAGTCTAGAACAAGAATTTGACAGGAAATCAATGTATTTAATTCAGAAATCAGAACTAAATAAAGGCTTCTTTTTCTTTTTGAATAAACTTTATTAAGTTTTATAATTAAAACACACAAACAACACTCAAACAAATTGGGAAGGAAAGAAGAACAAAAAGGGAAAAGGGGTAAACGATTAAAAATAATTACATTATCAACAATTTGTGGTTCCTTATTTATCTCATTATTTTGTGCCATATTTGCAATTAATCTTTGCTGCGAATATCTAATTACTACTATTAACACTCCTCACTCACAATTATTATTATTATTATTGTATTATTATTGTATTATGTTATTATTATTATTATTATTATTATTATTATTATTATTATT
>BHFT01069586.1:0-15730 GCA_004320025.1 Laticauda laticaudata
CCAAGGTTTTAACACAAACAACAGACAGCGTGACAGTGGGCACCCTTGTCTTTTCCTGTTTTTATATCAATAGGAATCTGTTTCAGTTCTCCTCTATCATTACCTTTGCCGTTTGCTTATGCATATATAGCTTCTATTGTTTGAATAATTTTTTAGCAAAGGGCCGATCTGTTCCACCTGTAATAACATGAATCACCAATTTCACATTATCAAATGGCCTTCTGTGCATCTAGAAATTATCAAAGCCATTGTTTTTTCAGGGTGCGCCTCATAGTTATTCCAGAGTGTCCAATGTTGTCTCATATTGTCTTTTAATTTGTCTCTTTGCAGAAAATCCATTTTGATCAGGATGGATAAAGTGTTTAAGTATTTTTTAATTTCTTTTCTGCCAATATTTGAAGCAAACATTTTATATCTGTGTTTAGTCAAGGAAATAGGTCTATGTTCTTGATTTGTAATGGATCAGCCTCCTCTTTTGGGACAAGTGTAATATATAGCTTCTGACCATGATTTAGGTATCTTAGGTATCTCTTTAGGTATCTAGCATTCGTAAATACTGTTTAACTCTTTTCTCATCAATATTCTCTTGCTCATAGTAAATTTCCCATAAAAGGTGTAGAATGATTTTCTTCTTCTCTTTATTGCTGGGCAAACTTGACCTTGATCATCTTATTAACTGCGGTATTTTCCAGATTCTTTCTCCTTCCTCAATTGATATGCTACCCATCTATGTGGTTTATTTGCATCTTCAAAGTAGTTCTGTTTAGCACTCTGATTTTCTGTGCTAATCTTCTTTTTCTATTAGAGCCCATTTTATATTTTAATTTATCCATTTTTAACTTAATGTTCCTGTTTTCTGTGGCATTTTCTGTAGCTCTTTTTTAGTCCTTTTATGATCATCCTCTAATTCCTTCATTGTATCCCATACATTCTGAATTGATGTATTCTTCTTTTTTATTTTCTCGAAAGAAAAAGCCAGTTCTTTCTCCATCACTGTGTGAAGTCTTCTTCCTTTAATATAGTATTTATTTAATGTCCATCTAAAATCTTTTCTTCTTTGTCTTTCTATTTAATTGTCATTGGCATTGTGATCTGCCCAAATATTGTTCCAATATTTATTTCTTGAATATTAGCCAACAATTCTGTTGACATCCAATTATATCTATTTCTGTTTACCATGATAAATTGTCTATTTGAGGTAGAAGGTGTATTGTTTAGTTTTAGCATTTTCTTTCTCTCCATGTATCTTTTAAGTTTATTTGATCTACCATTTTAAAAAAGCGTTTAGGAGAGTCTTTCTGTTTTTGCTTGTTGTTTCTGTGCTGTTATAGGTCAGTTTATTATCTACATCCCATTAAAATCTCCATCATAATTATATTGCATAGGTTCCAGCTTCAATTATTACATATGTAATTTTTAAGAATTCTTCTTTGATTTTCATTTGGGCATAGATTGCAATCAGAAGTGTTTCATATTATTGTCCATTATTTCCACCATTAGTATTCTTCCATGTCATTCAATATAGTATCAATTTCGCTGGGATAATTATCTTTAATGTATAAAACCACTCCTCTTTTTCTTGCAGGGTGTCAAAGAAGTAAATATTTTCTCTTAAATTTTATCGGCTGTATCAATCGTTGTTCATGTTGTTTTTTATATGTACTTCTTGTAGCGCAGATTATATCAAATTTTAATTTCTCTAATTTATTGAAAAGTTTTTCCTTCTTTAACGCTGCAGTTAAGTCCATATTATATTATTGTAATCAGTTTTTTCTCTTCCATGGTTATATTTTTAATTATGTTAGCAGCTCTCATAGATCTTGGTTCCGTTGTTCTTTGGTTCACCTTTCCACACTACTGCATCTTCTTCTTTTTCATGCATTTGGCAGTTCCTCTTGCGAATTCAATGTTAGTGAGATTTCTTTTCTGCCTCTTCCTCTTTCCCTCCAAAATTCTTGAAAATAATTCAGCATTTCTCAATTGATGTCAATTTATGTCTCTGATCGTGCCACTGAACATTAACTTCTGGAATCTAGCCATCTATATTCACCTCTTTCTTTAAGAAGGCATTTTGCTCAGAATTGGTATTCTTCTCATCTTCTCACTCTTCTGGGTTACTTGTTTTCAGAACCACAATCTCCTTGTCTTATATATTTTCAATGTTCTTCTCTTGCTACTTGCAATTATTTTGTTGTTTTGATGGCTTTCTTTGTAAATCTTGATGTGAACTCTCTTCTCAGGCTATTTCTCATTGGCATATCTTGTTTGAAGACTCGATAAAACCTCATCTATTCTATCCATCATTCTTCTCTTTTAGTTATTCCCAAGCTCAGCCAAAATTTCTATCATTATTTCAACTAGATTTTGTCTTTTCTTCCTCTATGTTTTGGAATCTGAGATAAATCTGATCTGTCCATCTCCCATCTTAGCATCCCACTTTTTCTTGTTTCAACCACAGTTAATCTGTATCAATATCTCCAATCTTACTTTATCTCTTTGTTTTTGCTCTTCTTTCAATTATTTTGGAATCTCTCATCATACTTCATCATCATTTTTGGAAAGTTCTCCACATTTTCATAGTTTTCCCTGTTCTTTGTTTGATTTCTCTGTTCTCTTTTTCAATGTTCTCGTGTTCTTATTTGAATATTTGTGAAACTTCTTGCATAATCATTACAGGGTTCACTTTTCCTGTTTCTTTTTCTTGCTGTAACATTGTCTGTATTGAACGTTGTCTCCAGATAGTGAAGAGGAAAATTAGAAGTTGAGGAACCAGGCGGCTTTGCTAGTTTCCTACTCATGTTAGAATTAATTCAGAATCTTCAGGTTCTTCTAAACCTTAATCCACTTGTGAAATAAACCAATTGCAATTCCAATAAATAGTAGGAAAAAAGAAACCAAAGAATGGTAATAATAATAATAACAACAACAATAATAATAACAAAACATAATAAACAATACTAAAATAATATTCTTCAGTTTCTTGTATTACCTTAATCCAAATCGATTGGCTACGATAGCAGTATTAAAAACTCAAAAATGGAAAAGAAAAGACAATAAACACACACAAAAAAGAAAAAAATGTTTAAATCCTGAAAAAAAAAAAAAAAAAAAAAAAAGGAAGAAAAAAAAAAGGCAGCAAGAAAAAAAAAGTAAAAAAAAAAAACTAAAGACTAAAAAAAGAGAGAGAGAGAGGGAGGAAAGGAAAAGGTTCATTCAACACCTAATCCAATAAGAGATCTAGGTATAAAAGGATATGCATAAGAAAAAAAAAAGGAAAGCCACAAAATAAAAACATAAAAAACCAATATGGAAGGTAAATAGGAAAAAAAAAACAAGCGGAGGAGAGAGAAAAAGAAGAGATGACTACTCCACTTAAAAAGAAAAGGAAGGAATCATTAAATTACTAAGAGCTTTTCGTTTAAAATAAAATTGCAAAACCTAAAAATTTGACTTCAAAAGAAAAAAAGGAAAGACAAAAAACAACGTTCCAAAAAGGCCCAAAAATCCAAATAGCTATTACGGAAAAGATAAATAGTAAGGAGGGGCTGTTGAAGTTAAGAAATAGCACAGCTTAAAAAAAAAATAAAAAGAAGCACACTGCACCTTGTTTGATTATCCAAGGCTTTTGTAAAAATTTATAACTCTCTTCTCCAGAGTGCTTTCACCTTTTTTTATAAGCTTCAAACACCAGCACTCCAGCTGTTTGATAGAAAACCCAGAGAGCACCTGCAATATACTCTTTCCATGCTCTTCCCTTATCTTATCAAATAGCAATGTCCTGAAAAGAATGTCTCATAGTTCTTTATCTCAGCTTTGTTCTTCCAAGAAAAAAAAAAAAGAATATTTCCAAGCTCTAGTTGGTGTTACAAACGTTTCTTGCTTTCACTTTCCCCCTCTGTTTCCAAACAAAATATTAATAAAATAATTAAAAAAGGAAAAAGAATTTTAAAGATGACTAAAAGGGAAGTCTCAGCCTAGAATATTATAAACGTCAAAAAGGAAAGAAAGAATGGTGTTGAAAAGAAGAAAAAAAAACCAGTTCAGTTCAAAAAATATAAAATTCATGGTACTGTAGAAAAATCAGCAAATGCAGAGAAAAATAAAAATATTACTTTGACATTCCTGTTAAAATCACTGCTCAATCACTTCTGTCAAAACTTTACAGATTCTTTCTTTTCCTTAGGGTTCCCTTCAAATCTTAAAATAAAGAAAAAGTTCTCACAAAGTTCTTCATGGTACACTTTCTCCTTCCTTCTCTTTCATTTCTGGGAGCTTGTCCCACTTTCAGCCAACTTCAGCAGCTTTAATGGCTGCCTCTTTGCCGCTGGCAAAAAGAGCTTCTCCTGGATCTACCAGGGACTTTGCCATATTCCTGGGATCGACAGGATGTGCCCTCCTCTGTCACCGTCTCTACAGGACGGTTTAGATCCAAATGGACCGTCCAGGAGCAAAGATATCGGCAGTGATCTCAGACCTCCCAGATCGCATGCCGTATCATCGTGATACCAGCTCCGCCCTCCTGGAGTCTTCATTCTTTTTAGGTAAACAGCTGTGGAGATTCTCAGGCATCCAGGTTCTTTGGGAACTTACATTTGCAGTGCCCAGATGATAAGATTTCCATATTGTCTTCTCTTTTTTGCAGAGTTCCCATTGTATTTGTTTTATCAGTTCTGTCTTTTTCTAAATATTAAAGTGCAATTATAGCCCAGCTGGAGCAATATGGAAAAAGTGTTCGGAGAAGGAGACAAGTGTATATTAAATGCATCACATATTCTCCAGGTGGTTTTTGTTTATTGTTAGTTTACTGTTTTCCTTTCTAAACTGGTCCCTAATGTGGTAGTGGGGAATAAATAAATAATTTTCTGCATTTGAAGGCAATATTCTTTAATGTTATTCTCCCAGACAAGATATTTTTAGTTTGCATGCCTAGCAGCAGATTTTTTTCTTTATTCTGAGTTATTAAATAATTCCAGCAATTTATCTTCATAAATGGCTTTGTAATCTCACAAGGCAACTTGGCCCATTTTCTGAGTGTAGGTTTTATACCCAATACATAATCTAGTTCAGAGGTGGTATTCAGCAGGTTCTGACCAGTTCTGGAGAACCGGTAGCAAAAATTTCAAGTAGTTTGGACAACCGGTAAATATCACCTCTGATTGAAAATTTTGCAATATCCTTCCCATGCCACGCACACAGAATGGTAGTAAAAAAAATTGAATCCAACCACTGATCTAGTTGTTCCACAATCTCCATTCAGTTGAACTATGTACAAGAGAACAGCTTGAGCAATCAATCCATTAAGTATACAAGAGATTTCCATCATCCCCAGAGCTTCAGCTAATCTTGCAACTCTTCAGACCACTTTGAATCTGTCTGTGTTTTCTTTTTTTCCCCCTTTTCACTAATGTGATAGAGACCTGTGCAATTCCATTAATGCATTTATCAACCCTGGGGAACTGTTCACCTTGGCGATGTTAAAAGTTTGGTAAATAAGAATGGCAAGTTTCTCCTTTCCCACAGTGCTTTGCATGATTGAGTTTTCAAGGCCACATTGTAGTTTCTTGATCTCCTGGTTATTAAGGCATAGGCATTGTCCCCATTTGTGGCCAGTCAGACCACTATCATTTCTCTAGAACAAGAGGGTAAGAAAGAAATTTAAGATTGATCTGCCTTGATTTTCTTTGATATAAGAGGGAGAGAGAATTCCAACCAGGTTTTCAAGGTTCTGTTGTTATTCCCTGTATTAATCAAAATTTCAGCACTTGTTTATTCTGACCTGGCCTACCACGTTTGATTTTTTTTCATTCCCACCTTCAGCCTTGGAATTTCCTGTCTCCTGTCCAAATACTTACTCTGGCCTAATTCCAATTAACTTCTGAGCAGTGGTGGGATTCAAATTTTTTTACTACCGGTTCTGTGGGCGTGGTTTGGTGGGCATGGCTTGGTGGGTGTGGCAGGAGAAGGATATTGCAAAATCCACATTCCCTCCCCACCCCACCAACCTGCTTTCCAGCTCCATTCTCCTGTACAGGGCAACAAAGGAAGACCCAGCCAATCAGCTGGGACTCAGGAGGCAGAGAATAGATGGGGGCGGGGCCAGTCAGAGGTGGGATTTGCCAGTTCTCTGAACCATTCAAAATTTCCACTATCAGTTTTTCAGAACTGGTCAGAACCTGCTGAATACCACCTCTGCTTCTGAGCCTAAACAAGGTCAGTCAACTGCTGTCAGCTGCTAAAACTACTGTACAAACTTATCACCTATAATTCTCCTAGTAGAATTAAATATTTTGGGAAATATTAAAAAAGGCAGAATATTATATTTCCCTAGAGAAAAAACATGCTCTTGGAAAGCAGTCCCCACCTTTCTTAATAGCCTCAGTAGAACTGGGCCAGCCTATCTACAAGACAAAAGGCCTTCAGCTCCAGGGTGATGGGATTAAGACATGGCCCTTCAGGGCATAATAGGGCCATTTAGCAGAAGGCACAGAGTCCACTGCATTGCACTCTCTTAAGGACATTGCATCATCCAGCAAACTTCAATCAAACCTGGGAGCTCAGACAAACATGACCCCATAGGAATCTGACGATAGCCAGGAGAATACATATTTTTGCACAGGAACAGGAAGCTCAAGTTCAAAGCCCAAGAGAAGGTATAAAAGCCCCTCACTCTCAACTCCATGTAGTCAGCTGCCCAGGACCACCCATGTGCTTCTGCTTCACCATTAAAACCATCTTTCCAATCAGCCTCCATGTTTCCACTGTCTTTCTCCCAGCTTGGAACTGAACCAGATGGCTATTTCTTCCAACATTACAAAACAAGTACATTAATTCCTAAGTAGGAGAATGGTGTATAAAGCTGAAACAAATGGCAGCCTTTCTGTATGTAAAGTTTCAGAGCTATACCTCCTACCCTACTCAAAATTCTCCAGCCTGAGTTGTGTAGCCCAATATGTCTGACAGCCTGGATGCTAAGTAAAGGATGAGACCAACATCAAATACTCTGCAATAGTAACACCAGCAGGATTTTGGGAATATTCTTGGAGTTTATATAATGGCAAGTAATTTTCCCAGTTAGCGTTTTGGTGATTTGAGCAAGATGTAATAATGGCTTCTTTCTTTATTTCTTTTTTCTTTTTAAAGTACTAAAGTTGTTCCCCTTGGAGACAGACTGCTAATTAGCCACCTATTTTTATTCTTGCTCAAAGTTATAAATTGCTTTGCCCTTTCTGTTAGCAGCTCATCCACTTATCACTTGATTTCTACTTTCCACCTTTCTGGATTCAGAACTTCAGCTCCCTCCCTCTGCATACAAGGATGAAGTCACACCTGGGCAATTTCACAGATGTCACTGGTTTCATTTGTAGCTGAGGACATAGGAATATCAAAACTCATGGCAGAAAAAGACCTAGTGCTCCATCAAGTCTGCCCTTTGAGCAGGGATGGGATGCGACAGGGTTAACTACTGGTTCCGGATTGACGAGCTTCCCTGCAGGCTGCGAGCCACACACCTATAAATAGTCAGCAGCAGCATTTGGCAGCTGAAGTTGAAAAATCAGGAAATAAAGATCAGGTAAGAACACGGGTGGGTGGTGGCCAAAAACATCAGCAGACATAGAACCAGTTCTATGTCTGCTGCTCTTCAAAGCTACTGGTTCTACAGAAGTGGACAGAACCGGTAGAAACCCACTCCTGCCTTTGAGTTTATTGATTTGTTGGGGCTTTCTTTTCAACTTATTATTTTTAATTATTATATTTTATTAATTTTTATTGTATTTAATTTTTATGCTGGAAAGAGTGGAGATTGAGACTCAGATAAATAGAATAACTTTATCTGCAGCAATCAATGTCAGGTTGCCTCTGCATCCTGTTCATAAATTGTTGGGATTGGCATTCCATTTTTGAAGAGGGCATAATTTTTTTCTGTTCATCACACAGCACACACTTGCTTTCATCTGACAGCAAAGCCAACAAGCAGCCATGATCATGTGCCCTAGATGGCATCTTTATGATATTTGAAAAGGTAGAGAGATTATAGGTAGTGCTCAACTTACAACAGTTCATTTCGTGACTATTTGAAGTTACAACAGCATTGAAAATGTGACATGACCATTTTTTCACACTTACCATGGTCAAGTGATCAAAATTCACATGCTTGTCAACTGACTCATATTTATGACAGTTGCTGTGCCCTGGAGTCATGTAATCCTCTTTAATGACTTTCTGACAAGCAAATTCAATGGGAAAGCCATATTCATATGTGTTACTAGTACAGTGATTCACTTAATAACTGTGGCAAGCAAGATTGTAAAATGGGGCAAAGATTACTTAACAAATATCTCACTTAATAACTGAAATTTTGGGCTCAATTGTGTGTCAGGTTTCCAAATGATGAAATCTATTTAAAAAGAAAAGTACAAAGTCCATCTTTCAAAAATATTTCTTTTATTTAAGAAATCATCAAATTGGCAAAGTCCATGGTAATTCCGGATCTGACACCACCCAGAATTACCCCACAATATTACAAGTTAGAAACAACCCCCATAAGTCACATTCTCCATTAGAAGTAATTTAACATTGCTTGATGTCATAAATCTCAATCTCAAGGGGCCCCAACAAGGACAGCTCATTTCCCATGGGAAGAAAGATCACCTAGCCAAAGCACTCTTTATCTTCACTCCTCCCCACCTTAGGAATGTGTCAAGCCCGGAAACCCTTCCCCCCATGACTACCACAGAGAAAGTAAGAAAAAGAATATATACTAAGACTAACTAAAATGGCTACACTTATGTCAACTTCGGGCTTGACACTGTGGTTGTTAGTTGAGGATTACCTGTACATTATACAATAAAGAGCCAGTTTGGCCTAGTGGTTAAGGTGCTGGCTTAGAAACCAGGAGACGTTGAGTTCTAGACCCATCTTAGTGATATTTATGCCTTGAGTTATTTATCTAAATAATAAAGTTGGAGATAAAGCCTAATCTAGGGCAAAGGAAAGCAGAGAAGCTTTGTGCTGCAATTCTCAACTTAAGGTATTCATGCATTTTTGGTTGCCCCTAGTTTCCCAAGAAGCAGCCTTCAATGCCATTTGCAAAAACCCACTTTGTTTAGCTCTTACCATCCTAAGAGAAACCTGTTAACCTTAGTCTATACATTTACTTCTTGGGTGACTGAAAAAAAGATTAAGCTCCATTAGTAGGAGCAGCATTTGAAGAAGACATTTTTATCAAGGATAGAAAGACAACATTTTCTTCTGCAAACATCAAGGGATCCTGAAGGCCCTCTGTAATAGCTGACTTTGCCCACTTTGCACTTTTAAAGGGAACGGAACAACTGCTTCTCTGTATCTTCCCTCCCTGACGCTACTCATCCACAACAGAAACCAACCTTTTAAGCAAAGATCACAGCAGAACATGTGACAAATCGTCTTACTCACTTTCTTAGCTAGCAAAAGGAAGTGTTTGGAAGCTATTATTTCTGTCAAAGGAAGTGTTACAAAGTATTGACTGGAAGGGTGTCCAAATATTTGTTCTTACCATATTTTTTTCTTATTTTGAATCTGTAAACAATGCCATATAAATAGCAAGCACGCATCCTAATTTGCTATGTTTACAGATGGAAGGAAATAGACAATTGGATCAGATCTGCTTATACTTTCTAATCTCCAATTGGTTTTGATTTTTCTCTGTCTGCCTATGTGGGAGGTGTGTGTATGCCTGCATACCTTATTAACATTCTGTACATGCAGATGTTATATGCCTGCTATCATAGCAATAGCACTTAGACTTATATACCGCTTTACAGTGCTTTATAGCCTTCTCTAAGCGGTTTAGAGTCAGCATATTGCCCCCAACAATCTGGGTCTTTACTTTACCCACCTTGGAAGGATTGAAGGCTGAGTCAACCTGGAGCCTGGTGAGATTTGAACTGCCAAATTGTAGGCAGCTGGCTGCAGCAGAGGTAGCTTGCAATATTGCACCCTAACCACTGTGCCACAGAGGCTCCTTCATATGTTTAAATCATCATGTTTAAATAAATATCTCCTTACCCCGTCTTCAGCCCTGAGTTTAAGACATTCCATACAGAAATATAACTTTCAGATAGAAGTGCAAAACATATGAAACACACCCCAGCTGAAGTAGGATAATGATCATTATCATGATTTTAGTCATTTATTACTCAAAGCATAAAGAATCTAATTTATGATGCCTCTAGATCAGAACATAACCTTGCATAAGCTTAAGGGCTATACAAGGCTTTGCACTTCATGAAGAAAACCACACTCCAAAAATTGCTGGATGGAAATTCAAGATTGCAATCTGCAAAATTTAAAGTACTATTTTGTCTCTTAAAAGTCTCCAAATCTTTAAAATGTAAAGAAAGATCAAAACACTTTCCCCACAATTTAGGGTACCCATATCTACATATGTATATTGAACAGACACATGTGGTCTTTCAATTAATTTTTTTGCATCCTTGTTTTAGACTACTATTCCCTTATTGTAATTAAAGGAACACCCAATCTGTTCATCTTTCACACATTCAAGCACTGACAATACTTTCAAGAAGTCAATATACTAGGATTGTATCCAAAGATTTGACTGATGGAATGGTATTTGCCAGTAGAACAGATTATCTTTCTCATTCAGCATTCTCTCTGCACGTTCTCCAAATAGATGAAGAGAATTGGGGAGATGAGCTTGGGATAAAAGAAAGGGGAATATCTGGAATGGAAAGAAAAAAAGAGAATAAAGGAAAGTCACATTACAATAATAAAAATTTGTAGACAAAATGGATGTAGTTTTTAGTCCATATGCATTTCATTTTTCAGCAAAGAATATGATAGGTTACAGAAAAGTACAAACTTATTGACACTGATGAGCTGTACTGAACAAAATGAATTTTTACCATTAATTTCTAAGCAGCTTTGCCAATGTAGAAATAGCACTGAGCTGCAACAAGTAGAACATGAACCAAAGCTAATTGTATAAAAGTCTATTATATTTTAAATTTCATAGAAACTGCATCCAAGATTCAGAGACATAAAACTTCTGTTCTGCTCAGTTCCTGCAAATCTCAACTGGCAAACCGAGCTCACTTTTTTGTTTTGTGTCACGCAATAAAAGGATGTTGACAAAGTTGAAAACCTTTTTGTGATGCTGCGTAAAGCCAAAATCATCAGAAGCATGATGGCCACTGTCCAAAAGATTCCCACCAAAAACTTGCTCTCATATTTCAATCTTGTTTTCTTTATGGCAGGGTACATCAATTGAAAGGACCAATGAACTGTGCCATGGTGGAAGAGGTCTGTGGACCTCTCTGTTTCCATGATAGGGGACAAAGCAATATCAGAGATGATCAGTACTGGAAAGCTGAACTGATATATTGCCAGGTCAGCTGTGGCCTAACTGAAACTTCTACAAAACAACCCCAATTTGGAAAATGATGTGAATCAAGGAATAAATAGAATTTCATGATTGCTTTGATCATGATGAAAGATTAAAACAGTGAGAAAGGGTGATCAACACAGCTTCAGGGAAACAAAACAAACGAGATAATGGAAGAAGCATCACACTTTTTGCAGATATGCGCAATGCATGTCCAAAAGGAATCACCAGAACATTTCTGCCATTTATTTATTCGTTTTATTTTTTGGCCCTCCTGCAGATTCCACTCATCTTGATAAGTTATGAATGGGAAATAGACCCTTCTTTAGTAGGGACAAATATGAATCATAGGAGAAAATGGCTATGGAAGAAAACAAAAGGACTAAAAGAACTCAATTCTGATGCACGTGGTTGCATCTCTTACATTTATTAAATTGAATTTCTAGGAGATTAGTACCTACAATATGGTTTGCAGCCACAGAAAAGTAAGAAAAGTGTAATGAATGTATTGCAAGTTAGATTTAGCTATATATTTCCCTGGCCTTGCCTTTAATTTCTTTTGCTGGGTAGTATTTATTCATGATCTGCATTTACATAGTATTGCTTAACCTGAAAGAGAATACACTGAAGTGTGCATGCATGTGTGTGTGTGAGTGTGTGTGTGTGTGTGTGTGTGTGTGAGAGAGAGAGAGAGAGAGAGAGAGAGAAAATGTGAGAGAAAGAGAATCAGAGATAATGAAAAAATGAGAAAGAGAATGAAAGAATAAGAGAATAACAGAGATAGAGAGAATGGGAGAGAGAGAATGAGACAGTAAAAGAGAGACAGACAGACAGACAGAAGAGAAGGGAAGGGAAGGGAAGGGAAGGGGAGGGAAGGGAAGGGAAGGGAAGGGAAGGGAGGCAGACACTCAAGTTTCCTCAATGGAAGGAATTTTATTTGTTTCAGCACATAATAAGCCAGTGGGTAGAATGCCCCAGCCTTCTTTTACCTCTCATCAGCAATACAAAGAAGTCAGAAGGTTCCTTCAGAAGCTTAGAGCGAGGCAGCAACTTTTGTTTCCTGCTCTCAACATTTCCTCTTAGCAAAAACAAAAACAATATGGATAATCTTCAAGCTACTTGATGTTGACTTTGAGGGAGTGAAACTGCTGTCAGCATGAAAGTGTTCACAGAAATAGTTCTAATACAGAATCTTAAGGATGATTGCCCAGAAAAATAGAACCAACACAAAAGGTATCAACATGAAACAATGATTAAAAATAAAAGCTGCATTTAAAGTAACATTAAAATTGTATCAAGGGATTAAAAGATAAAATATAGTCTTGGGTATTCAAGTCTGTTTTTTCATCTGAAGTTAAAAGCGAAAGAGCATTCATTAATGATAGTCTTTGGAAGGCATCTCAAAACTGAACTGTCGTTACACTTCACAGTAGCAGTTGGAGGTGACCAAAGAAGTGCCCTCACAAGTGATCTCTGGGAAAAAAATAATAATAAAAGCAGTCGTCTGAGAATAATGTATTGAAAACTGAATGCTGGACAAATTATCTTTAGAAGAGCCATGCAGATTTGCATTCTCTAGACCAGAGGTGGTATTCAGCTGGTTCGGACTGGTTCTGGGGTACCAGTAGCAAAAACTTTGACTTTGGCTCAGAGAACAGGCAAATACTACCTTTGGCTGGCCCCACCCACCCACCCACTCCTGCTCTTCCCTCTCCTATATTCTGTTGTTTAATAGCTCAGCTGATTCGCACAACAGAGCAGATTGCTGCACCTCAGCTGAGCAAAAAAAAGCAGCACAGGCACAGCTCACCAGCATTGATACAGAGGGCGGGTTTTTGAGCCCTGTGCATGCTTGTGCGAAGNATAGTAAAAAATTTTGAAAGCCACTACTGCTCTAGACATGTCACCAAAAATGACATGGTGTGTCATTTGTGACATGCATATCATAGGTTCACTATCACTGTTCTAGAAAGCCTGTGGCACAAATACAGTTATTGCAATTTTTTTTTAAAAAAAATCCATTTTAAAAAAGGGAAATCACTATCACTGTTCTAGAAAACTTGTGGCACAAATATAGTTATTGCATTTTTTTAAAAAAAAAACCATCCATTTTAAAAAAGGGAAATCTCTCATATGATACTTTGCAGAATCAAATTCATATGTAACACAAGCAGTGTCTCTGTCTTCTTCCAACCATCATCTAATCAGAAATCATACAGGCACATATTTCTCTGAAAAGCAAATTCTGAAAATGTCTTAAATAAGATACAAGCAGGCTGTATTCCCCTAATCCCTTTCTCTGATCACTACTGTAAACATTGGTGGCCCAAATTAATACCATTTTCAAACAGGAGGCATAGGAAAACAGCAAATGTTACAAGAGACTTACCATTGTTTTGGAAATTATCCCACAAACTGTCACCTAAGATGAGGTGGGGGAAACAGTCCCAACCAATCTGGATCATTGGCACATTCACTGTGACCCTCTAGTTCCAAAGGCAAACAACAAAATCCTTGACAACCCAAATATTATCTTTTACTGTATAAGTAATTGGTATATTAATCTACCAAAGATATTGTGTGCACTTCGAGGCAAGCTTATTCAGAATTAAACTTCATGATCTTCATTTGCATTTATTCACAGGTAAAAGGACGTAAGATTGTTAGTTTAGTGAAGTGGTTCCCAAAGTGGGTGGTACCGCCTTCTGGGGGGGCAGTGGGATGCCTTAGGGGGGCACTAAGAGACAAGGGGGCTGGCAGGGGGGTGCTGAGTGGGGGGGGTTGCGCGTGAGCAGCAGGGGCCAATTCAGGGGTTTAAAAAAATCCCACTGCCGCTGCGTTTGAGGCAAGGCCCCGCAGGATCTCCATTGTTCATGCTCTGGTGCAAGGAGCTCGCCCGTCCGAACGCAGATTTGGGAAGCAGAGCAAAGTCATTGGTTGCACTCCTCACCGCCGTGTTCATCTCATGGCCCTTGCCAGAGGCACCTCCCAGCAGTGTGAAAGAGCGGTGCACAAAGTCAATGGGGTGAGCCTTCAGAGAGAGAGAGGGGAAGGAGAGGGTAGAGAAAGTGAGAAGGGAGAAGGAGGAAGATTGAGAACGAAAGAGGGGGATGGAAGGTGACAGATGAAGCAAATTTAAGGAGTGTGGGAGGGAGAGATTTTATATCTTATTTTAGTCGCATCACCTGCTCAGAGGGTTAGCGGGTGGTGTGTATGTGTGTGGTTGTTGTGGTGTGTCTTCCTTTGTCTTTTACTAATACTTTTGGTTTTGGTTTGCGTGTTGGACTGTATCTTAGGGAAAGTAATTTTTAGGGTGGGAGATCTGGTCCAATGGATCTTGTTTAAAGCCTCAAGAAAATGTGAGAAGCTTCCTGTAGTCTTGGCCTGTTTCGTCCACAAACCTATTTATAGAGCAAGTGTTTCAATGTGCTGGCAGATGTGGCAGAGATGTTGCTTTTTGGGGCCTCTACTAAGTTTTTCTTTCATCTGTGATCAGGTCTCTTCTCTTTCCCTTTCTCCCCTCCTCCTCCATACCCCCTTTCTTTGCCCTTTTTTCTTTCTTCCTTTTCTCTTTCTTTCTTCCTTCTCTCCTTCTCTCTATCTCTTTCCCTCTCCCCCAGGCTCAAGCTATGATTTGTTCTGCCACCGTAATTGGATTGCTTGGGCACGGTAGCCTGTGCATAAGGTTAATGGGGGTGGTGACAGGACAAGAACTGATGCTGGATAGTGAAAGAATTGTGAAGTAGTGAAAGATAAGAGTGGTATTTTTGCTGAAGAATCAAAAGTTCTGGGTTGTGAAAGAGGGAAAAATGTAAATGAATTAAGAACCATAAAATAAGAAATACAATAACAATAAGATACGAAAGTGTTGATTGTTATTAACTTAAATCTAATCAGAGATGATTTGTGATTCTTAGTACAAATGACTGCCTAAAGAGGGGTGGAAGGGAATGTGTTATGTTGGTGATGGTGTCAAACCTCATACAAAAAGGTGTAAAGTAGTTTGGGGAGAGTAACTAATTATGAGATTGATTCCACAGAAAGGAATTAGTGAGGCCACTGTATTTGGTGTGACAGTAAAAAATACAGTACTGGAGAAGACACATTATATGTACGAACAGATATAAATTAGGCTACCACAGAATTCTGTTGATGGGTGGGGGCCAATTGGATGGTTGTAGTTCAGGGCGGTGGATTAAGTTGGGATGGGTTAGTGTTATTTGGTGAAGTTGTGTTTGGAAGAGTAGTTTTTTTGTAGTAACCTGGTGTCTATTCTTCAGCCATCAGGTATTTGTATGTATTGTGAGCTTTTTTTAGAGTAGTTTTTTGGCATTGTTAGGTGGCGTT
>BHFT01069587.1:0-10800 GCA_004320025.1 Laticauda laticaudata
TGATGATGGCAGATGAGATTCTGCTGAAACGTTGCTACAACTTTAACAGCACTACAATGACGTGGGATAATACCCGGAGGAAGCGAAACAGCACATATATATATATAAATATAAAACATATATATATATAAAAACAAGAATGAACAAGAATGGCTAATCTTTGTTATGAGGATACAGCATTCTACTTATGATCCCCCAAAACAGGTTAAACAAAACTATGGTCAAATAGCCTTCAATGCTCTTTAACATGGTGCTTCCTTCTTTGGTCCTAAATACAATATTTTTGATCCTACAGACACCAATTTTATTACAGCCAGTCAGACTTTCCAGGCTTTTGGCCCTTCTAGCTGGGAATTCAAAAATCTGTGAGTCTGACACCGGGGAGAAGACATCAGATGGGGAAAGGTGAGCAAGGTACATGAAATGGCACCAAATGATTCCGTTCTACTTCTGGATGATGCAAAAAGTATCTCAGAGGAATATATCATGGCAGCTCATTGAATTGTGCTGTTAGAAATGTGCTACTGTATGCAATATAATTTTGTAAGCTTCAGGACTGCGGTCAGATAGTACTGAACAGGATAAAAGTGGGAGCTTTTGTGGGAGAGAGAATATGTATTTGGATGAAAAGCTAGGCCATTGCTACTCCTTTTCAGAATTGGTTACAGACACATTGTTCTTGTTATTTATCTACTTCAACACTTTCATCTCAGAGAATACAACTGCAAAAATAAAAGCATCCTATTTATTTACAATATATATACACAAGATACACAAAATAAACATTTCTCACAACACAACTGCATAGATTTTGGTGGTTGTTGCTGCTTTTAAATAAAAAAGAAACAGATCCAGCGATATGCATGTATGTGAGTGTCAAGGTCCTATCAGCTCCCAGTATTTAGCAACATTTTTAATCTTCACATTTTGATGAATTGAAGGTCTTAAACTGAGGAACAATGCGAAATTCTTTCAGTTAAAAAGAAAGACATATGAAAACATTGTCCAGATGCGAAATAGCAATGTTTGTTTCTAAATAAGGAAAGACTGATCAGGAGACATTTTAAAAGCAATTTCAGTAAATACAGACTATTGTAATGGTACAAACTGTATTTGAAAAAAAAAATGACAGAATGAAGAAAAGAAACATACAAAAGTGTGTCTTTGATTCCAAATAGACAGTATTTGGTGTTCACATAAATAGCGCAATATCATACTTAAGGGTTATATTTTTGCTATCCTCTCTTAATATCCCCTGCATACCCTGGACCAAGTGTTATAAACCTGATAAAAGTGATTCTTCCAGAACTGTAGATGGAAATGGTGGGGAGGAAATATTCTCTTTACAAAACTGGTGTCAACTGCGTCAAGCCCAAAGTCCTAGTAGTTGACTACTCCTTTTTAGTGGGAAAGCCAAGAGAATGCAATGAAATGAGTCTAATGAAAAGTGGTACAGGTATTCCTTGACTTATTATCACAGTTGAGCCCAACATTTTTGTTCCAAAGCAAGGCAGTTGTTAAGTGAGTTGTGCCCCACTTTATGACCTTTTTGTCAGTTGTTAAATAAATCACTGCAGTTAAATGAATCATGGTTACTAAGCAAATCTGGATTCCTCCATTGATTTTGCTTGTTGGAAGTTGGCTAGGAAAGTTACAAATGATAATCACATGACCAGAGGACAATGCAATTATGATACAAATTTTTATCAGCATGGGGATGCTGCAACCATCATAAGTGTGAAAAACAGTCATAACCTACTTTTTTCAGTGCCATTAAATGAATGATTGCAAGTCGAAGACTACCTGTACTATAAGGACTGCTTCTTTCCTACATGTGTCACACACATCCAAAATGTGTAGAGCTTACTGCTCAACACAGCTTTCATCATTCTAGCAAAAGCAGCAGGAACCCACTTATACCCATGTTCCATAGCCTATATTATTATAAAAAAATAAAGTATAGAAAGCCAAGCATGGCTTCCAAAAATTTTTTCCACCTCCTTATCAACAGTGGCCATAGAAGGCATTTTTATTTAATATGTTGAGTCTCTCTGTGTTTCTGCTATACACTTCCCACATGTGGCATTTTTGTGTGTTGGGTGGAAAGGATGGGCTGTGCATATTCCACTCCGGTCTTGTCATCAGGAGAAGTGAGAATGGAGCACATGTCAATATCCTGAGCTGGGATGCCTCAAGGGGACTTCCTAGGGTCTTATTATTCTTCATAGCCTTAAGTCTGATTCAGTCCTTTTTAATTAGATCTTTCTTTTTCATCTACACCTTCCTATACTAAATATATATCTGCTTTATTAATGTTTCAGGTAGTAATCATCACAATGGAAAGGATAAAAGACAGATGGATTGATTGTCCCACCCAGTCCCTTAATTTTCCCCAGCACTTTTGAGTTAGAAATAACAGTGGCATCAGACTTGTACACCATTTCATACTGCTTTTACAGCCCTCTGTAAGCAGTTTCGAGTCAGCATATTGCCCCCAACAATCTGGATCCTCATTTTACCAACCTCAGAAGGATGGAAGGCTGAGTCAACCTTGAGTCAGTCAGCACTGATAATACATTGTTCTTATTTTGGAATTGCATATTACATAACTGAAGGAATTAGCTGTCCCTAAGCTGGTTAATATTTAATTTGCACATCATCACACTATGACATAGATGGGAATCTCCACTGTAACATGTTGTGAACTCTTGCTCTTTATTGCAAATGGTGTGTACTTTGCCTTCCAACAAATCAGAATATTGCAGTAAATTCCCCCCCAAAAAATATGATAATCATAATATTTTATGCTAGGAACTTCTGTTCCATTTTAAGAAAAAAACTGAATTCTGAGAATTCATGTTTAGTATAAACCTTGAAGCAGCTTACTTTTTTGTAATTATCCTTCAAAACGGCCTAATGCCTGGACAGGAAACCTCATTCCATGAGCTTTTTGGCCCCAGCATTGTCTATGCAAAATAAACCTATTACTGACCTACTTCACAATATGATTGTGAAGAAAAGTGCTTTGTAGAAGTCATAAGCAATAAGACACTCTGAATTAGTATGCATTCTTAAAAGTGACAAAAACCACAAAAAGAGTATCAGGACCATCACTATTTTAGAGCCTGAACCAGCTATACACACATGGTCTAGAAATGCCCATAATGAAAGGATAAATATAAGAATTATAAGAATTATAAGCTTCTATGAACTTGATAGCAAGCTCTGAAAAAACTCTGGATGCAACCTAGAGAATGCATCAAGATATATTTACAAATGCCAGCATGTCCTGTATTCTTTCTTTTCATGAACTGCAGACCCTTGAACTACAAAACACTTCTGTGCATCAAAGCTCAATAGATGGCATTCTCATTTGCATTCTTGGGCTGCATAGTGCCAGTAAAATATTTACCAACCAGTAAAGATGTCTATGATTATACCATGTGCCAATTGCAATGATCTCTTCATTGATACTAGAAGAAATATCTACTGTACTGCTAAAGAACAAAGTCTCACCTTTTTATTAATTATATGGTTTTGGCAAGACAATTGTCATTATACTAAATGATACTAAGATAGAATTTATGATGAATCAGTATGTATTTTCATTGATAACAGCTTTTTTGTTGTTATTGTTCTTATAACAGAAAAAGAGAGTTTGAAATTCTCCTAACCAGAAGATCACAACTTCATCAAATCGAAGAAAAATATGTTGACAAATGTAATCCTGGCACCAAGAAATTTTATATCTCATGTACATTACCTCTAGATCTATTTCTTTTGATTTTGGTGTATTTTAATTCAAATAATATTGTTATCAGCACAGGGAGACAAGGTAAATATCCTGGGAGACTACTTTGAAAATGGATACATATGCATATGTATCTCCCACAAGGATAACTGAGCTTAAATAATTAAGTCTTTGTTTACTAATACCAAAAGACTCCATAGAGTCCATATGTGACAAAATACTAGTTATCTATCTAATCATTAACCACATTATTGCACCAGTGTGATCTACTTTGATCAAGATAATGGACTTAGCTGAAAATCAGAAGAAATATTCATGTGCAATGTATGAAACAGTAGAAGATATTCTTCAGGTATTTCATTATAATATTCATTATTTACTGAATACAGAAGACCTATGACCAATGGGATCTGTGAAATTGTTCTGACCACTGTAATATTGATGCAAACATTACAAATTAACAATTATCTCCTGTGGAAAATATGCAGTGATGATTAATTCTTGTTTGTTTGTTTAATAGAGGAAATTTCTGATGAGTAGGACACACTTGCAAAATAGGTGAGTGGTGACTTTTGTGAACAGCAAAGAGATAATGTGT
Source organism: Laticauda laticaudata (assembly GCA_004320025.1). NCBI lineage: Eukaryota > Metazoa > Chordata > Lepidosauria > Squamata > Elapidae > Laticauda > Laticauda laticaudata. Next base: position 4,350 of record BHFT01069587.1, read on the forward strand.
TCATCTTGGTATCTCACTAACCTTCAGTGGCATGTCTTGAATGCATCCAATCATAGATGACAAGAGGAATGCTCACCATGGAAAATAAAATTCCTAATGCCAAAAAGAGGGATGCCTAGAACCAAAATGAGATATTATTTACATTTAGTTATATGTAACAGTGGGCTCCAACGTAAGATCCAGGGTGTAGTTCTTAAAGACACTGAAAAGTTGCTGCCACAAATTTTGCATTGGGAAGGAGAAAATTATCAAATGCATGAGCAATATCCTATTAATTATTCTTATTTTAAAAGTAAACTATTTAGAAATATATTCCTATGCATTGGATTCAAAGGGAAAGTGTGCTCCTCAATTTGGGAAAAGCTGTACATTTCTGTTATATAATGATTAGCCAACTGAGAATGAGCTTTAAATCTAAGAAGAAATATGTTCATGGGGAAGTTAAGGAAGCCAACACACAATCAATTAGTATCTAATTATGTCAGCAATTTGAAGCTAATTCTATCTTACAATTTAATTCAGAGATGTGCAAAATGTTTCTAATTTGCTTCATCGTGCATTTTAAATGCAGTCCTGTTTTGAGTTTAAAACAATTATTTTGCTTTTAAAATGGATGGTTCAAATATTTTGGAAATGGCTTTGAATTTATTTCAGAATAACCTTGTCAGGCATTTCTGAGTTTTGTTCCTGCATTTCCAATATCCTTTTTTTCTGTTGCCTTATATTGGGCAAAGGCTATCAAATAAGAAACCTACTCTTAGTTTGCAAGCACCACCTGTGATTAAGAGTCCTGTATGATTAGGTTCCCTTCAGTGCAAGCAATTTACTGCAGATCATTTTGAGATACTCAGGTACATCCATTTTTAAGCAAGTATCTTTATTGCCTTCTGACATGAATGCTGGCTCACTTAGCCATTTGTGTACTGGCAAGATCTCAGATACTTCACTCTAGTATATAGTATATATACAGTACAGCTTTTAATCTTGTTAAATGAAGGATAACGAAGCATACTAACTTACCCAAATTCTCTGAATCAGTTTTGAACTATCTTGATCTGTTATTTTCAAATAGAGTGAAGATGGAAGAATAAAAATCAACATATTGGCAGATGTTGTTCCTATGAGAAACAATTTGGTATTAGAATAAATAATTTACAAGTCTAAGCCTAATAAAGGGAGGAAATCTTAATTAAATATATTTAGCATACGGTACCTATAACTCCAAAAATATCCTTCATGGAAGGTATAAAAATAACCAGCAGGTTTATGATCATCAAAAGGATCAATGTAATCACAATGTGTTGGCATAAATGAAATTTGGTTTTTCTAGCAAGCTCAAATATAGATGAACGAACCTATGAAAGAAAAAAAAAGATAAATCTGTTAGGCAAAATGTTACATGGGACAGACATCCTTTTATTAATTTTCCTTCAGTATTATATTTTGTGTTCACTTAGAAGAATTAATACATAATATTTGTGAATATCAGTATTTTCAATTCTATTGCTATTTATTTCAGCGAGAGCTTTTTATGCTATCACAACTTGTTCTGATAAAACATTAACATTTTGCTTTTTATTAAAAATTGAATTGCATTTTGCCAAATTTAAAATACTTAATCTCTCATACCAAGCAGAATTTTCACATGAAATTGTCAAAAAGAAAAATGAACATTTCTTTTTTATATAATATTTTCACTTTCTACTTGCTGATAAATATTTGAAGTGATATCATAAAAGTGTATGATTGCCTTCGAGTTCTGATTGTTTAGGAATTCAGAGGAAGTTTGACTTGATTACCTGGGCAATCCCATAGTCTTTTATAAAATACTGCAGTAAGGGTAATTAAATATAATTTAATTAATTGATTAATTTAATTAAAGGTAATTAAAGATAATTTGCTAATTGAATGTGTGGCTCATTAAGTATGCATGTATTTTAGGGTGGGGAAGGCCAAGGGGAGGCCTAATGATGGAACAGACCACCTGCTTAAGATCACCTAAGGCCTCCCCGACCCACTGAAATATTTCATGTTCACCACAATTGCTTCCCCTCTTCCCAACCTGCTGTCAGGTCACTTACCATGCGAAGATCTAGCAAGGTGTCTCCTCTCCAGCCAACAACAGCTTTTTGCAGAAGTCTTCTAAAGCCTGCAGGAACGCAATCTCCCTGCAAGCTTCAGCAAGGAAACGGCAAACAGAGGGAGGGCCTGAAGGACTGAAGCCTTCCCTCCGTTTGCAAACAACCAGGCCTCAATTCGCAGAGAACAAAGGCCTAAAGTGCAAGATCACATGAGATCAGCTCACATGATCTCACAGGATGTCAGGCCTTCGTTCTCTGCAAATGCACTGAAAAACTGAAGCAATGAAACAGGCAAAGGAAGTGCAACAGGGAGGAGATCTTCGCAAAATGTGTCTCCATAGGCTGGGAGAGTGGGGAGAGTAGATGGGGTGAATGTTGCAGAGCCTCTATGGTCGTTTGTAAGAGCGAACAACTGCTGTGGTGCTGCAATATTAATAATTTCGGGAGTTGTTTGTAGACACTAGGGGGCACTTATCGCATAACTATTTGAACGTTCGCTAAGGGAATGTTCATAACCCAAGGATTACCTGTACTATAATTTCCATTACTTTTATACTGCTCATCAATGAGCAATATCCAGGAATGATGGGATTTATGCCCTAATACAGTCTGGATTTGTGGAAGGCTGAACAACATCATTGATCCTGTATTTTCAGCATGGCAAATATTTGGAATTTAGAAGGCTGGAGATTGATGTTAACTTGCAATCTATTCTTGCCAAAACAAAAACTAAATAAGGAAGCAAAAATTCAATTCTTGTATTCAGGAACTACCAATCAGGAACTTAACAAATGAAGAGAAATTTTCAACTTACAGTGAAAAATAACACAGGGACTGTAAGTATGACTGCAACAATGACGGCAACACGAACAGTTAAGACAAGGATGTCATCTTTATTCTGGTATTTGTGAAGCAAATCTGACTGTACAGATTCTGCAGGGAAAACAATGATAGAGCTGTTCTAGCAGACAGAAAATTAATACAAGCTGCCATTTAGTTAAAAAAAAAACATCTCAAACAACTTCTGATTTAATCTTTTCAAATGAGGCTGGTGAATCACCCTTTCAAATTGAATTGTCAGAATTGGTTCAGCACATCAAACTGTGTGGGATCCATTTGTATCTGCTAAGAAACTTGGCCTCAGTAATTCAATATTCAATGAATGTTTGTTGTTATTTGCTTTTTCCTAATTGATTCAGAAGTGAGAATCTATATGATTTTCTAACATAAATCAATTTTCTGATCCGAACTTCAAATTTAAATTAAACTTTGGGTGATTAGTATTATAATGTCACAGGGCCACATCAGGGTTGTGGTTAACTTGGGGGGACCAGGTGGGCATGGGCGGAGTAACTGTGGCTGGATGGTTGCAGCCGATTTGGTGCACTTTCCCACCCAAGAGCAGGGGCGGTCCTGATGAAAGGGAAGCCTCACTTGCTGCGAGGCCAGGGCGAGGAACAGCTTATGGAGGTGCTAATGGTGGCTGTGTTGATGATCTACAATTTTTGGAGCCATCCATACTGGAATGCAGTCAGCTTTAGATCTGATCTGTGTGGCTGCCATGGAGCTGGCCCAACCCTAACCCGCTGCCTCAATGAAAGGGAAGCTATGTGGGCTGTGAGGCCAGGCCAGTGAGCGGGGTATGGAGGTGCTGGTGGAGATGCAGTGATCTACAACATGGTGGCGGCCATCTGGGCCGGAACACAACTCAGCCTTAGATCCCTGGTGCTGCATTGGAGCCAGCTTGGGACCGCTCCCACTGCCTTGGCACACACATAGGAGACAGTGAGTGCTGGCATCCTGGGTGAAGAGATGCCATATTCTACACATTCACCACCTCCTATGTGTGCAATCAAGAGGCAGGGTGGTGGCAGCCCCTTGCTGGCTCCAGGGCTGCCCCATGGATCTAAGGCTGACCGCGTTCTGGCCTGGATTGCTGCACCAGGTTGACATCAGCGCCCAGTTGGCATGGGCCTGGCTGAAGGACTGTGGGTCAATCCTTTGCTGTTTCCAGGGCAGCCCCATGAGCCATATCTAACAACACCAGGGGCCGGATCTACACTGCGGGCCTTAAATTTGACACCCCTGTTCTATATGTTCCTTTTCAGAACCCTGAAACAAATGCAAAGATAATAAATATGTATTGCAGACATATAGAAATGTATGCTAATAACTCAACAACCCATGCCCACTGGATCATTGTTTCAGATATATTTCCTTATCTAAAGAGAGAAAAAGAAGACCATGGGTGGACAAAAAAGGAGTGAGAGTGGGAATGAGTTTTGATTTCCTGCCAGCTTCCCTGTAGAGTTTCCTTGTGGGAAGCTGGCAAGGAACATCAGAAATCTTTTCTTCTTTCCAGCCATCCCTTTGCTTGGGAGAAAGTCAGTCAGGAAGTCAACAGGAAGTTTCAAGTACAAGGCCAGCAGGCAGATATGTGACTGCCACTGCTTGGGAGTGAAAGTGATGTGGTGCAGGTCAGAAATGATACATGAGAGATACTGTGGGTTCGGAAGAGGCTGTGGGTGTTTACCAGAGATGCCATCCAAGGATTGTATACAGATGGGTAGTATAGTCAGGAGGGTGCCTAGGGTGTATGTGAGGAATGGTGTGGATTGGATAGGGTGCAGAGGGGTCTATGAGTGAAGAAAGTACATAGGGTCACAGGGCTGTGTACACAGGGGAAAGCATATTGGAGGACATGGGTTGGAAAGTTGTCTGAAGGTGCTTGCGAGTGTGTAGACTATGATATGCAGGTCAAGAGATGGTGAGTGGGGTTACAGGAAAGGTGTGTAAGAGTGTCCCAAGGGTGCTACATGGGTTGAGCAATGTGTATGAAAGGGTGTGGCTTGGAGAAGGTGCATGTAGTTGTGCAAGAGGTGCTGCACTGGTCAGGCAAGGGATGGTGCAGGTTACAAAAAGTGTGACATGCAGGGCACATGGGTCTGGGAAGGTGCACAGAGATTTGGCACAGGTTGGAGGAGCACAGAAGGGAGTTGCATGGACTGGGAAGGGCTTACAGAGATCCTTTCTTTCCCTTCCTGCCTTCTTTTCTTCTTTCCTTCTTTCATATATCAAAATCAAATTTACTAAATTTTATCAAACTTCATTTCTCAAATTTATATGCCACTCATCTTGCGATTTGAAGTGACACTGGGTGATTAAGGCTTTCCCCCTTCCCTTAAGTATAATGGCTGTTGCTGGGGAGGGAGCAAAAGACTGCTGGACTGGCTGAGAAACTGCCACGGAACATTGAAAATGAAGACCATGTGACCACAATCCAGTCCAGCAGGAGAACAGCATCATCAGATAAGAAAATGCCCTTTTCAAATTAAGCATGAGGCCTCCTGATCTGGATGTTACTTTCTGTACAAAGGAAGAAAGTGGCAACAAACACATTTTATAAAATTCATGTTTGACTGTGATAATGTTTGAATTATAGAGTAATCATGATTGGCCTCAGTTGCTTGCTTTAAAGATTATGAGTCAAGAAGAAGTTATATAAAATATCATTCATGTTAGGGAAGACTGAACACATACATACCATAAAATGTCAAGTAGCCAAAAATAGCAGTTAAAAAGTACATAACAAACATGGCAAAGAAAGAGATTTTTGTCACCATCTGCATTCTTTTTTGGGAATGACTGTAAAAAAAAAGAGAAGGGGGAGGAGAGGAATGAAGAGAAATGAATATTGGTGGTATTATTATTCAGTTATTTTCATTCAGAGCTGTCCAACTCCTCAGCAACATTTATTAAACTTTAATACATGCTCATAGACATTATACTATTTATTACACTAATTAATAGATAAAATGAGTATTAATGCGAAGCTTAGTTAGGAAGAAAAATAGTAAAAACCGATTCTTCATTTTTAATCCAACTCTTTTAACAATGAATAAGGGCGAATATATAAATTCTCAAATGCATTCCTCATTCACTGTCATGAAGGAACATATTCAAAACACATGAGACATCTCCTAAATTTAGGAATTAATAATTAAAAAGTTCACTTTCCAATTTCCATCCAAACCTCATCTTATTTTGCATGAAGGTGTACATGTATCTTAGAAGGTCATTCTTCAGTATAGTATGTAAAATCTCAAGACAGCTTGCATTGCTAGTACAGAATTAAAATATAATGTATGAATCGAATCGAATTCTTTATTAGCCAAGTGTGATTGGACACACAAGAAATTTGTCTTGATGCAAATGTTCTCAGTATACATAAAAGATACATTCATCAAGAATCATAAGGTACAACACTTAATAATAGTCATAAGGTACAATAAGTAATCAAATCATACTAGGAAACAGTCAATATAAATCATAAGGATACAAGCAACAAAGTTACAGTCATACAGTCACAA
>BHFT01069595.1:0-16264 GCA_004320025.1 Laticauda laticaudata
TTAGTTGCTGGGGGATTTGAGCTGGTGAGCTGTGATCCTGTTGTTTGGCTTCGCGTTCATGGTTGTGCCACATCTTCGTGATGGGCGTCCCTTCGCTTCATGTATGGGTTGGAGGGGTTTGAAGCGGGTAGTGGTGCAGCTGCGGTACGGCTTCTGGTCCGTGGTCGTGTCTCATCATCTGTGTGGGTGTGAGTCTGCTTTCTACTTGGAAGTGTGGTGGTAGCATCTTGTGTGGCCCTCATGGGTGTAGGTCTGGTGTCATTTGGCCTTCGTCAGATGAACTCAATACAGAAGCCTGATGATGGCAGATGAGATTCTGCCAAAATGTTGCTACAACTTTAAAAGCATGACTATAATGACATGGGAAAATACCTGAACAAAGCTGAATACCATACATGTAAGTACCTGCAAAAACTTAAGAATATAAATATATATGTATGTATCTTTGGTTATTCGGGTTTTCTCCCACGTAAAATTGGAATTTATATATATGCAGCATATTTCTGTGTCTATATTCAGGCAACATAGTAATAGACTTAATCCTTTTTGGGAATAGTATCTTGAATCATAGACAAATCATATAACATAATGAGCTATAAATAGTCTAGCATATCTATATAAAGCAAGCATAGCCAGTTGCCTCATACATCTTTTAGGTCTTTAATTGACCATGTTCAACTTTCAGCCTCACTGCCCTGGTTACAATATGGGACATAATGAATATCCACAGTCATTTGAATATTCATTACCTTGCTAGGGTCATATATATTGCTATTAAGTTTGGAGTGCAATGCTCAAGAGGGTCTTGTAAGATAGCCCCAAAATGTAATATTTAATCAGACTGAAGCTCAAAAATATTAAATATTTGATTTTTTTTCATTTATTTTCATTGCTTTTTAATTAATAAAAAGAGGAATAAGAGGAAACACAAAGATAATAGTGATGGAGATACATAGAAATGTATTTGTATCTAAACAATAACTGTGTTAGACAAGTACACATAGAATTGTAACTGTTTATGGTTAAATAATATCAGGTCCTAGATTTTTTTTCATCATATTTCTTTTGTTTGAAGCACTTATTACATATTCTTACTTACAACACTTATTACATAAGTGTTAAAGCACTTATTACATATTCTTTTTCTCTTCTCTTTGATAATTTATGTCTCTAATAAGTGCAAAGTAACAGTTTAAATGTTTTTAATACTTTTATATTTATGCTTTTATGCTGCTGTAAACTGACCAGATTCACTTTGAATAGTGTTACAGACAGCATATAAATTTAATAAATGAATGAATGAATAAACAAACAAATAAATAAATAGTATTGCACCATTGTCATGAAAATAATCCGTCTATGTGGTCAATGAGAACTGACAACAGGTTGACAGCCTGTAACCAATAATATTGCACAAATTTAATGTATTTATTTGTTTGATTTTTATCCCACCTTTCTTACTTAGTAACTATCTCAGGGCAGCAAACATGCATAATGCTCCCTCCTCTTATTTTCCCCACAACAACCACCCTGTGAGGTGAGCTGAGCTGAGAAAGAAAAGGACTGGCCCAAAGTCACCCAGCCAGTTTTTCATGCCAAAGGCAGGACTAGAACTCGCAGTTTCTTAGTTTCTAGGAAAGTGCATCTTTGGCACTACACCCCACAGATTAGACAAATATTATTTTAATAAAAAATAAGAAATCTGCAAGAAAGTCTTTCTTCTTACTTCCTCATCAATAGCCAAGATAATCCACCTGAGATCTATTTCCATGTTCTACTACCTGGGAAGGAAGCCATTTTGTGTGTGACCTCCTGAGTATTTTGAGTCCTCCTAGATAAGCTCACTTAACACTTACACCCTAGTCCTTTGGGGACCATATGAAACCTTTTTAATTTTTTTAAACTTTTTTCAGAACCATTTTGGTCCTTCAGATATATTGCCGCTACGATATTGTCTTGCTGCTCTGTTGATTGCCATTTTCTCTTCTTTATCGGTTGAGCTGTTCTCTGAAAAAGATGTTTGTGTTGTTTTGCTGTTAAGTTAGTTCAATTCATAGTTTTCCCATTTGCTGTTTTACACAGTAGTTTTAAAACTCTTATTTTAGAGCAGATTCTTGGCCATTCTTCATTGCTCAGAGAACTCTTATTCTTGGGTGGTATAAAAGTATAATAATAGGGTAGGGGGGAAATACAGTGAAGCACCTGAAGTTTATTTATTAGATTTTTTAATCCGCTTTATTACTTTATAAGTAACTAAAGGCAGAGAACATACATAATACTCTTTCCTTCCCCTGTTTTCGCCATAAATATCCTGTGAGATGGTTTGGACTGAAAGAGAATGACCAATCTAAAGGCACCCAGCCAGCTTTCATGACTAAGGTGGGACTAGAACTCACAGTCACCTGGTGATTGGGCCAATATCAACCAGCCAGCGTTCATGCCCAAGATAAGGCTAGAACTCACAGATTCCTAGTTCCTACCCTGATGCCTTAACAGATAAAATAACAGGTGACAATCAATCCCCAAGTTGGTGCATAAATGTTAAGGGTTATTATTATATCCAGCTTAGATTAGTTTTGTTTGAATCCTATGTGAACAATCCTGGCTTCAGGAGAATCCTTTGAAATGGAGCCTCTTCCCAAGAGAACATGTCTTCCACCCCCTCATTTAAAAAAAAATAATTGCAGAGCATTAAATTTTGAGGGAACATTTTCTGAAAAAGGTGAATGACCCAAAAGGCCGAGTGTTTCAGCAAAAGGACATGAATCCAGAACTGAAAGCAATTGTGGTTTAGTAGCTGCACTGGTTACAGAATGGGCAGCATATTGTAGGCACTGTGTTAGAGGTATGTTATGAATAACAAAAGCACTGGAGCATTTACATATTTGTTTTCAGCATTGTTGGCAGTTGGATTTCACTGCTCCATGCCTCTCTGCCAGAATCGCTAAACAGCTCTACATATGGCTTCTGAAGTACCATATGCCCTCAAAAATGTTAGCTGATGCCTAATGTTGCTGCTGGGCCGGCAGTGGCCGCACCGTCTTTATTTAGATTTGTGCTTGCCATTTCAAACAAAAGAGTAGGACTGAGAAGGCAGCGAGAGAGCCAACATATTTGTTGTGAGTTCAAGAGTGCTAGAGGCAGGGTGGTTTTAGGAATCGGGAGCTGTGATGGGGCAAAATTGTTCTGAACTCTGCTGGAAGTCCACAGGGTATGTAGGTGTTAATTGTGATGCCTTGATTGATGGGGGTAGGGTAGGGTTATAGTTACAGAAGGGAAAACAGCCAGATAAAAGGAACATGAGGCCAGGGCAGAAATGTAATTTGAGTAAACATGTCAGCCAATTTGGTGTAGCAGTTAAGGTGCTGTCCTAGAAACCAGGAGACTGTAAGTTCTAGTCTACCTTAGGCATATAAGCCATTGAGCTGACTTTGGGCCAGTCATTAGGAGTCTGAGTTCTAGCTCCAACCTTTAGGCATGACAGCTAACTGGGTAGCTTTTAGGCCAATCATCAGGAGACGGTGAGTTCTAGCTCCACCTTGGGTATGACAGCTAGCTGGGTGATTTGGAGCCAATCACCAGGAGACAGTGAATGCTAGTCTGCCTTAGGCATGTAAGCCATTGAGGTGACTTTGGGCCAATCATTGGGAGATAGTGAGTTCTAGTTCCACCTTCAGCATGACAGCTAGCTGGATAACCTTGGACCAATCACAGGAGCCAGTGAGTTCTAGTTCCGCCTTGGCCATGAAAGCTAACTGGGTGACTTTGGGCCAATCACCAGGACTTTGTGAGTTCTAATCCTACCTTCGGCATGAAAACCAGCTAGGTGACTTTAATCTAGCCAGTCTGTCTCTCAGTCTACCCCACAGGATTGTTGCTGTGGGGAAAATAGATGAAGGAAGGAATATTAACTATGTTCACCACCTTGAGGTAGTTATTAAATAATAGAGGCAGGATAAAAATCTAATAAATAAATGATCTTCCCAGGGAAAAAAGGGAAGAGGCACATTCAGACTACCAAGATTTTGTTGCCATAACTTTATAACAACAATAGCAATAGCACTTAGACTTATACACCTCTCCATCTGAGTGGCTTACAAATGTCAGCCTCTTGCTCCCAACAATCTGGATCTACATTTTACGAACCCCGGAAGGATGGAAGGATGAGTCAACCTTGAGCCGATCAGGATCGAACTCCTGGCTGTGAGTAGAGTCATGTAACCCTTGCATTCTAATTGCACTACCATGGCTCAGTAATAAAATTATTATTAGTATGCATGGCTTTGTTTCCTAGTCTGGTCTACCTGATAGAGGTGAAGGAGTGGCTAGGCAAGTTTTTGTAACCCAAGATAATTTTTCAGCCCACCCAATAAATTACCATTGCAATAATGCTTAGAGCAAACTGAATATTTTGCCTACTGTTGGAACATGCAGAGTGGTGGCTAGCAGGTCCCGCCAAAGTCCTTCTCCCGCTTGGCTCATTATTTTGAATAGTTTCTTTTAATTAAATATTAAAAAAATAGAAAACTGGACTACTGCAAAGAAAAGCCCCAGTCTTCTGCAACATATTTAGTCAGGAATGCCATATGAGAGAAGGGGGAAAAATGGGAGAAACATCTAAACAATTTGCCTTCTGCTAAATGGATGTTTTCTTCCATCCTATTAAAGCTGCCATTTGGAGAACATGCAAACATCTGCCATGACAGCCATATTGTGCCACCCACCGCATGCTCTCAAAATATTAAAAAGAAGCCTGCTCTAAAATGGAGGGCTTTCTTGATCTAAAACATTGCACAAACACACACACACACAAAAAAACATTTAGCAACCATGCTTAAAGAATGATTTCCAACTTTTTCACAATTGTAGCATGCCCCTGAGCAAATATGGAAATTTAAAAGCCATATGGGCAGATTGTTTTATTCTGCGTGTGTCTCATTTTGCAGATGATGGTCCTCTCTTAGAAGGTATTTTCTGTCTCATGTGCTACTGGGGTCAAGTATGCTTTTAAAAAGCTAAAATGGAAAGGCTTTTAAAAGTGCCCCCCTAAAATTAACACTTGGAATGCAGACTTGCCTTTCCTTCTCACGTCTCACTAGTTATGCCATTAAGAGGCCATACTAAGTGGTCTTAGAAAATGCATCCTCAAGGTGATGCTTTCATATTGTAGGAAGATCCCGCCTCAAAAGAATGGAATATTTTGGGAACTATTTAAAAAGGCAGGATAAAATACTTCCCTTAAAGAAGAAATAAAAAATCTTAAGGGATGCAGAAACCAGCCCCAGTTTCCTGCCCCAAGCAGAAACTGCCCCGGCTTTTAGAAATGAAGATTGGGTAATCCTTTCAGAAAGACTGGGTCAAAACAGAAACTCAGATAAGCAACAAACAAACAAAAAATTAGCTCAGAAACCTAGGATTTACTTTTCCTTTTTTGCCTATAGAGCCAGCTATGACCCCTGCATGACCCCATAGGAATCTGATAACAACCAATAGAATATTAAAGGGCATGCTCTTGCACAGGAACAGGAAACTCAAATATAAGGCCCAAAGAAGGTACAAACCCTCCGCCCACTCTCAACTCCATTTTGTCAGTTGCCCAGAACCACAAACCCATGTGGTTCTGTTTCATAATCAATAAACCATCTTTCCAATCAGCCTCCATGTTTCCAGTATATTTCTCCTAGCTTGGAACTGAACCAGATGGATATTTCTTTCAACAATATCATTGTAGCCATGAAGACAATGAAGACCATGAAGACATTATAGCCATGAAGCCATAAATTGTTGACATTGATGAGAAGTCCCTTTTTAGACCAGGAGATAGGTCAAAGCAAAGCAGAAAAGCAGATAAGTCAGGTAAAACTGTTCAATGAAGACCCTGTAAAGCCTTCCTGAAGACCTATCATGTGAGCTATTTTTGAACATGGGTTGAGCTCCATTCCAGTTCACCCAGCTGGATAATTTTTGGACATGGATTTAGCAGTTAATTAGTTTTCCTCATGTTCAGATATAGCCTGAATGGGCAAGTATCTTTTGTGCTGGATTCTTTCACTTGGACAATGGCTAAAGGCCAAGTCCACATTCAAGGCTGCTCAACTACATAGGATAAGGGTCTTCAAACTTGGACAAGTTTAAGACTCATGGACTTCAACTCCCAGAATTTCTGAACTTTTGAGTCTTTTGACAGTGGCACCAGTTTGATTTTAGCTCTTCAGCATTAATGTTGTTTTTAACCCCAGATGATGATACAATTGCTTGGCATCAGCATTATTTTAGACTCCTAGCAAACACATATATTTTTTTCATGCTGATCTGTCCCTAGCTTGGACTTTTAGGTATTTTTTTAAATTGTTTGTTTATTTAATTTATTTTACTTTATTGTCATTGCACCTTGTACAACAAAATCAAACACCATCTTCAGTGCGCATCATGTCCATGACCATGAAAATAAACACAAACACACATCATTCACCCTCCACAATGTCAGCCTTCAAGATCTTCTACTATCGCTTTGCATCTTTCGGCTGTCATAAGAAATGGGGGGGGGGGGNTGCCCACATGATCATATTCACAACTTCTAATTGGAAGTTTCATCTGAACTATTGGGGGTGGGAACATTTCCATCACTTTGTATATGTGAATTGCGCGCCTAATTTCTCAGATTCAGAATTCTTTGGTTGCTACCACTTCACTTTCAGTAAAAGATATCTTTTCTCTAACTTAAAGAGTCTAAGTATTTCTTTCCTGGATTTTGAATGGAGCTCCGCCTGACACACACATTGAACCGAAAACCCCCATCACCGCACCAATACTGCACTATACAGCAGAATTCAAAAGAGCACACACTCTTTTAGCCTTGGGATAGAAGCTGTTTTTCAGCTTATGCAGTTTACTATCTCAATATTTTCTCAAGCTGGTCATTATAAGCAACCTTGGTAACTTTAAAAACTTGGGGGCCAAACTTATTTATTTTCTCCTTAATTTCCCCTTAATTTCAGCTTGTATTTCCCTCTAATGTAGATAAGTCTTCATCTTTACTCATCTTAGGCAAATTGCTAGGGACATCGTCAATATTATTCACAATTGGGACCAGAATTTCCACTAAGTAAGGCAGTTGTTTAACTGAGTTGTGGCCAATTTTACAACCTTTTTTTACCATGGCTGTTAAGCAAAACACTGCAGTTGTCAAGTGGATCATGAGGTCATTAAGTAGATCTGGTTTCTTCCATAGATGGTGCTTGTCAGGGGCCATCTTGGAAAGCAACAAATGATGATCACATGACCCTGGGATGCTGAAGCCACTATGAATGCATGGCAGTTGCCAAGCACTTGAATTTTGATCATAGGACCATGGGGATGTTGCAACTGCTTTAACTGTGAAGATCAGTCATAAGCAGGGGTGGGATTCTACCAGTTTGCACCTATTAGCTAGATCTAGTTGTTAACATTCTAAGCAGTTCGGAGAACCAGTTGTTAGAAGAATTTACTGGACTAATCCTGTAAGGAAGGCAGGAAGGAAACATTCTGGTGTTGCTTACAGAAACTGCCTCTCCGTTAACCCTTATTACATTCTTGGCAGGACTAGAATTCCTGTCTCAGGAATGTCTCTGGAGTTTTTTTCCCCTCCTTTGCTGGTACTTTGCTTGTGTGGAGTGACCATTTAAAGTTATAGTGGCACTGAAAAAAGTGACTTATGGCCGTTTTTTACACTTACGACTGTTGCAGCATCCCCACAATCATGAGAGGCCAGACGAGGAGATGTGTGCCTCAATGTGAGTGATATTGAGTTAGCCACACCCAGCCAATAACATGACCACCAAGGTACCTCCACCCAGTCACATGACCAACAAGCCACACCCACCAACTAAGCCATGCCCACAGAACCGGTTGTTAAAAAAAATTGAATCCCACCCCTGGTCAAAAGTCATCTTTTTCAGTGCCACTGTATCTTTGAACAGTCACTAAACCGATGGCTTTAAGCAGAGGATTCCTTATAATCAGTGGTGGGATTAAAAAAAATATTACTACCAGTTCTGTGGACATGGCTTGGTGGGCGTGGCAGGGGAAGGATACTGCAAAATCCCCATTCCCTCCCCACACCACTAACCTGCTTTCCAGCTCTGTTCTCCTGTTCAGGGCAACCAAAGAAGACCCAGACGATCAGCTGGAACTCTGGAGGCAGATAATAGATGGGGTTGGTGGGCCCAGTCAGAGGTGGGATTTGCCGGTTCTCCAAACTACTCAAAATTTCTTCTGCTGGTTCTCCAGAACTGGTCAGAACCTGCTGAGTATCACCTCTGCTTATAATCTCTTCACATATTATAAGAAGTCATTAGTTAAGGCAGGGGTCTTCAAACTTGACAGCTTTAAGACTTGTGGACCTCAACTCCCAGAATTCCTCCTCCAGTCACATTAGCTCAGGAATTCTGGGAGTTGAAGTCAACAAGTCTTAAACTTGCCAAGTTTGAAGACCCTTGAGTTAAGGTTTTTTACCATAAAATGGCTGACAAACCACCCATTTTAGTTTAGTATATAGAAACCCTGGCTAGGTTTCTACGATACTTTACACTAAGTTGTGGAAAGGGAACTTCACGAGGACAGTGGTGTCACCCAAGCAGGAAAAGCCTGAAGGGAACATCAGGCCAGCCATAAAACAAACTTGCATAGGAAAAGAAATCAAATAAAAGGTATTAAAAGAAGCCCCTTAGACAAAAGCCAAATAATTAAGAAATCTAGGGAAACAAGGAAAAGAAAACCCTTACACAGGACATGCCAAATCAGCAAAACAAACAGACAAAAGACACAGAATAAATTACAAAGGAAACAAACAGAAGATTACCACAAAACAAATAGGAAAAACCATTATAAAACTAATATAATACAATCAAGCCACCCCGCAGAGTTTATTTTCCGCGCCTCGCTAAGTTTGCCTTTTGGTGAAAAATAAACTCTGACAGGATTTTAATATCTAAACATTAAACACTAAACGAACATTCACACACAAAAGGAGAAAAAGGTATAAAAACCAAGGACTTACCATTCGAAGTTAGCTAGCTAGCCCCAGGAACGCAGCTGCGCTATCTCTCGCCTTCCTGAAAATAAAAAGATCCAACTTTCAAGCAGTTGTCCGTATCCTTGAGCCGGAGCTCTCCCAGCGGGAAAATTCGAATCCTCAGAGGAAAGGCACTTTGACAGCCTTTCAACAAAGCTAAAATACAGTTGGGTAATTTGTGGTTCAGCATATTGTTAGAACTCCACCATTGTTGTAACAGTATGAGCCAAGCCTGAGATGGGCAAATATGGCTTCTTTATGACTTATGGACTTTAGCTCCTAGAATTCTAGGGTCAGCATGGTTTGGCTCAGGAATTCTGGGAACTGAAGTCCACAAATTGTAAAGTAACCATACTTCCCCATATCAGAGCTAAATCTTCATGTTAAGTTGTAGCTGTGATATATTCTACAGCAACATTACTTAGCTGCTTGGGTATAATGCACTGTCACTTGGTTCAATATTTAATATTTATTCCCTGCCTTGACAACATTGTGAGTTCACCTTTTAATAGAATAATTCAGAAAGGGGTGTCAGTTGTTGAATTAAATATCCATTATATATCCCTGTGGCAATTTATGTCACGTGTGGTTATGTCATCATTGCACAAATGACTTCACTTATATCAAGTTGTGTCATTGGTGTCCTTAAGCAAGCAATGTTTGCAACATTTGAGGGTGACATCATTACATGCATGAAATAAATCACCATGATCTGTTGCATGCAAACCCGCTTAATTGCCGTCTGCTAAACTGTGAGAGGGATCTTGAATCTTAGTGGACAACCAGTTAAATATGAGCCAGCAGTGTGTGGTGGCAGCCAAAAAAGCCAGTGCAATTCTAAATTGCATTAACAATCAAGATCAAGTGAGGTACTAATAGCTCTCTATAAAGCCTTAGTAAGACCACACCTAGATTACTGCATCCAGTTTTGGTCACCACACTATAAAAAAGATCTTGAGACTCCAGAAAAAGTGCAGAGAAGAGCAACCAGGATGATGAGGGGACTGGAGACTAAAACATATGAAGAATGGTTGCAGGAACTGGGCTTGGCTCGTCTTGTGAAGAGAAGGAACAGGGGAGACATGATAGTAGTCTTCCAATATTTGAGGGGATGCCACAGAGAGCAAAGGGTCAAGCTATTTTCCAAACAACTGAAGTCCAGACAAGGAATAATGGATGGAAACTGATCAAGGAGAGATTCAACCTAGAAATAAGGAGAAATTTTCTGACAGTGAGAACAATCAACCAATGGAACAGAAGTTGCCCTCAGAAGTTGTGGGAGCTTCATCACTGGAGGCTTTCAGGAAGATATTGGACTGTCATCTTCCGGAAATGGTGTAGGGTCTCCTACTTGGTGTGAGGGTTGGACTAGATGACCTACAAGATCCCTTCCAACTCTGTTAATCTGTTAATCTGTTAATCTGATATACTTCCATTCTCTGGGCCATCACACCCCAAACACTGTCTTCTTAACTGGCAAACATACCCTTGAACCCGGGACCGTTTCTACCTATTTGCACAGCCCGGCAAGAGGAAAAGTTGAGGGTTCCCAATATTTTCAGAGCCAAGGAAGGCATGGCAAACTGCCATGTCTGGAGGGATTTGCCTTTTCCTTGGCAGCAGACAGAGGGCTGTCATCAGGCACAACTGGCAGGACTCTGGTTTTGAAGGACTGTCTAATGAATGCAACCCACATTGAGCAGATGTGCCTCTGTGCGACATTCCAGCTTTCTGACACACTAGAGCACAGCTGGACCGAGGGAAGCTCAAGGGAATGCCAGGGCAGCTTTCCACCTGAAATGCAGGGTTTAATGGAGCTCAAAATCTCTGCAGGTGGGGGAGGGAGGGGATGGGCCAAAAGCTTGGGAAGCAGAAAGAAAATTACAGCTTTCTACATGCACATAGCTATTCCCACATCCCAGCCTGTAATTTAATACCCCACACAAATCATTTTAGTGCCATTGTCACAGATACCAATGGAAGGAGGGAGGGAGGGTGGGAGGGAGAGAAGAAGGAATGAAGGAAGGAAGGAAGGAAGGACGGACGGACGGAAGGGCCAAACCTCCGCAGCTTCTTCTACCAGTATATTAGTTGTGGCTAGAAATTGCACCGTTGAGGGTAATCCCTTGAGTGTGCCATTCCAGTCTTCTAGCAAAGAGAGCTTAAATTGGCTATATTTAAATGAGAGTATGTGTTCAAATCTGCAATCCTTCCAACATTTCCCTAGAGAGAAACCCCACCGAAGGCCACGAGGCTTTCTTGTACAAATCACCACGCCTTGCTTTCTGCTCTTCATTGCTTTTTTAATGGATAGTTTGTGCCACTTTAAAATTGCAAGTGTGTGAACTATGCCTGTTAATATAACATCAATCCAAAGAGAAGTTGAATTCGTATTTTAAAGATAATATCCCTGACTCTGGTATCACTGATCCATCTTCCACTTTGACTAACTCATACAGAAGAGTACAAAGATATATTTAATTGGTTAGAACAAGTCAGTCCCTACAGATGAGTGATTTTCAAACTTGGCAATGTTAAGATGGGTAGACTTCAATTCCCAGAATTTCCCAGCCAGCATGCTGAGAGTTGAAAAAAAGTTTGTTATACAGGTAGTCCTTGATTTCCAACCACAATTGGAACTGGAACTTCCATCACTCATGTGTGAAGTGGTCATTAAGTGAGTTTTGGCCAATTTTATAACCTTGTGTTTTACCATGGTCATCAAGTGAATCCAGTTGCCCCCATTGACTTTGCTTGTTGAAAGCCAACTGGGAAAGTCACACATGACAGGATGTTGGTTGCCAACACCTGGTTGCCAATCACCTACATTTTGATCATATGACTGTGGGAGGTATGGTTCTGGTCATAAGTGTGAGGACTGGTTATGAGTAACTTTTCCCAACACCGTCATAACTTTGAATGGTTGCTAAACAAAGGGTCATAAGTCAAGGACTAACTGGAGCAACACACAGCTTAGAACAGTGGTTCTCAACCTTGGCCACTTGAAGATATGTGGACTTCAACTCCCAGAATTCCCCAGCCAGGAAAGCTTATAATATTCTTAGGCAAAGATGTATTGAAGGGAATTTTGGCTCACTAGAGAGCTTGAATGTTCTGATTCAGGCTTCGTCAAACATACTTAAACACAAACTTGTTTTAAAAGCAAAACCTATTTTGTTGCAACGCTGGGAATTGCTTTCATTCCCAGCCAGAACTAATTATAAACAGTTCCCCAAGATAAGCACCCGCCTTTCAGTGTTGTGGAATGCTGCCAAAAACAGAAGTCTCCAATTATAACAGAAACCCATCAACGTACCAGAAAAAACCAACCATATCTTCAAGAAGGACTCATAATCTATTGAACCACTTTGCTTCCTGCAAAGAGTTTGTCATTGAGGTCTGACTTTTATCCCTTATGGGAGGGGCAATCACCTCTCAGCCTTACTCCCGAGTTGCCCCTTCCATTTCAGCTGCTCTCGTCTTCTAGCAGCTCTGTGCACATGCGCACTAGGAACACTCTCCCCTGGGTCCTCTGCTTTGCTGCTGCCAGACTCTGAAGGCTCTGAAGAAAGCATCCCATTCCCAGATGGTCCTGGCCCCATCCCTGCATTGGACGCAGGATCCTCATCCAAGTCCTCTCCAGACTCCCTGACTGGTCCCCTTTCTTCCCTTCTGTCCGACTCCGCTGCCATCTGCACTGGCTGCCGGTGAACCACAACATTGAGGGAAAAACACTACCAAATCTAACTTGTCAAATATCTAGATAGTTTATCCATCCTCCTAAGATTCATTGGAATCAGAATGAAACAGAGTAAGATCTTAGTGTTTCTCAACCTTGGAGGCTTGAAGATGCGTAGACTTCAAGCAAAGCTAGCTGGGGAATTTTGGGAATTGGAAATCCACACAGCTTTGAGTGGCCAAGGTTGAGAAACACTGGCTTACAATATTGGTGTATGTCTGTGTGTATTTAAGAGGAGGACACCACCATCCTCTTAAATGTGCCTCCATAAACTGATTTAATATTTTTTTTTCACCTCCATGTTCTCTCCACCATCCTGAATCCTCCAGTAAGCAGTAATCAAAATGGATAGAAAATACAAATATGTCTCTTTGCTGTATTGGCCTTTTAATCCTAAGAGTAATTCTGAAAATGCAGCATTATACAAGGCCCCATTAATCCCTTACAGCAAATAAATACTTTTTGTGACCTGCTACGTTCATATTAACGGGTCTTTTAAGTCTGATTGTCCAGTGATCTGGGGAATGTCCATATGCAAAAATATAGAGATGGAAAACCATGCAAGGAAAGAACCATTAACATAATCTGCTCTGTGTTCTCTCCCTCCAATAATGAAGGGGGAAAAAAAACCAATTTTCTCTTATGGAAAACAGATAGGTCTACAATTAATCCTGTATAATTACAGAGGGGCGATATTAAGTGTATTGTTTTCCTTTGTCGTTGTTTTCAATAACAGGGATGGAAAATTATCATACTTTTTTAGCGTCTCTCGGGGGAAGTCATGTTCAATGCATGGATTTTGAGTAAGGATGGGAGGCAGGGAGAAAGAAGGAACAATGAGAACAACTTAACGGTGCGGTCATTTTCCTCTAGCAGCCCCAAAGAGCAGTGCCTCGGCTAGATGACTTGTGTAAGTGAGCCAAACCACGTGTCAAACTAGGACAGACAAAGGGAGCAGTGTCCATAGAGCAAAGGTGTAAAACTCGATTTCATTGAAGGCTGTATCAAGGTTGTGTTTGACATTGAGGGGCTGGGATGGGCATGGCCAGACTGGCCAGGATGGCTTGAGCACTTTGCCAGTGAAAACAGGCTCCCAAGCTCCGTTTTCGGCTGCGTTGGCCTTCTACAACCCTCTGCCAATGAAAACGGAGCTGGGGAGTGCTACGTGCGGCCTTTGTGAGCTCCGTTTTCAGCTGTGATGCAGGGGTGGGATGCTATGGGTTCACCCGGGTTCAGGAGAACCTTGCAGCTAATGTTATGGCTGGTTCGGAGAACCGCCAAATCCCACCCCTGGCTAAACAATCATTAGTTTAGTACTCTTCTAAGTTACAACAGTGCTGAAAAAAGTCATTTATGACCATCTTTTATACTTACACCCATTGCAGCATCCCCATGCTCACAGGATTTAAATTAGGACGTTCGGCAACTGGCTCTTATTTATGACAGTTGCAGAGTCCCAGGGTCACGTGGTCTCTTTTTGCAACCTTCTGATTAAGCAAAGTCAATGGGGAAGCCAGATTCACTTAACAACCATGTTACTATCTTAACAACTGCAGTGATTCACTTAACCACGGTGGCAAAAAGGTTGTAAAATGGGGCAAAAAACAAAACCCCTCATTGAACAACTCTCTTGCTTAGCAGTGGAAACATTGGGCTTAATTGGGGTCATAAGTCAAGGACTACCTGTATGTTCTGTGATTGTGCTTCCTCCTTGTTGTCCTGCCCCACATCCATGGGAAGAAGCCACCAACCAATTGAGGGGCCAATGCTCCAGGGCCACTTTTTGTTGAAATGATTGTTCCTTGAATAGAACGATTAGCATAGCTAACAGTGACATTCCTTATGGAGATCTAATTTTTGGCAGCTTTGCAGCAGCTGCCAAAAAAGCCAACACAGTTCTTGGCTGTATCAACAGAAGGACAGAATCAAGATCAGGTGAAATGTTAATACCACTTTATAAGGCCTTGCTAAGGCCACACTTGGAATGCTTCATCCAGTTTTGGTTGCCACGATGTAAGAAAAATGTTGAGACTCTGGAAAGACTGCAGAGAAGAGCAACAAAGATGATTAGGGGCCTGGATGTAAAACTTATGAAGAACAGTTGCTGTAACTGGGTATGTCTAGTCTAATGAAAAGAAGGACTAGGGGAGACATGATCGCAGTCTTCCAATATCTCAGGGGTTGCCACAAAGAAGAGGGAGTCAAGCTATTCTCCAAAGCACCTGAAGGCAGAGCAAGAAGAAAAAGGGTCGAAACTAATCAAGGAGAGAAGCAGCCTAGAATTAAGGAGAAATTTCCTGACAGTTAAAACAATTAATCACTGGAACAACTTGCCTCCAGAAGTTGTAAATGCTCCAACACTGGAAGTTTTTAAGAAGAGATTGGATAACAATTTGTCTGAAATGGTGTAGGGTTTCCTGCCTAGGCAGGGGTTTGGACTATAAGACCTCAAAGGTCCCCTTCCAACTTTGTTATTCTATTCAAAACTAATTCCTATGTTGCTTTCCATGCCTTAGAAATATATAATGCATGCTGTTAACCGGGTTATTAAAACCTGGAATGGAGACAGATAACAAAAGACAGAGGCAGCTGTCCTTCCTTCGGGATGTGATTGGAATGATGTGAAGGATAGAGGTGTACATTAACAAACCATGTTGTTTATTGTACATGCTGATATTATCTAAAAGGATAAGGCACCAGACTAGAAACCAGGAGTCTGTGAATTCTAGTCTCATTTTAGGCATGAAAGTTTGCAGGTTGGTTTTGGGCTAATCACTAGGTGACTGTGAGTTCTAATCCCACTTTATGCATGAAAATGAAAAGACAATTTAATTCCTACAATGGATAAATGGCTGCAGAAGTTGATGGAATTAGCAGAAATAGTTAAATTGACTGCTTTGGTCAAAGAAAATAACACAATTACTTTTGTTTCTACTTGGAAACCGCTTCTACACTTTGTGCTTGAGGTGGAAAAAAAATGAAACTTTGATTTTGGGTTTTATCAATTAGATAGGTTTGTTGTTATAGAAATGGCTTGTTTATATTATTACTAGCTGGGTACCCAACCTTCACTATGAAATTGTGATCGGGCTTAGTTTTTGGGGACAAAAATCAGGAGAAAAAAATTCTGCCTGTGCCAACTAGCATCCATCAGTATTCATCTAGCTAGTGTCCTGTCAGTGTGTGAGAGAGTTAAGGGCTGTTTGAAAACTGAAAGAGTATTTGCTATATGAGCAAGAAGGGGATAGCAAGGAGCCTGGGCGTGGCTTAGCTCAACTGTTCAGTACTAAAGCTGCTTGGTGCTGTGAAACTAAAACTGAAACTGAAATTTCTCTTCTCTGCTTGTGTGCATGTGGAAGAGATTTTTTTTCAGGTAGGGAGGGGAAGTAGAACTCCTGAAGGCCCGGTCCCACTGCACTTACGGATGTAAAGAGGATGTAAAATGTTAAAAAAAGCTTGCCATCTGTTGGAAA
>BHFT01069608.1:0-10128 GCA_004320025.1 Laticauda laticaudata
TTCTACATCCTGACTTAAATAAAGACTTTGCTGTTGGAACCCGGTCTACCTCGTGTTTTTCCGGACAAAACAGTAATAAATATGCAAACTCTTCTCCTAGTTTTATAGGAAATATTAAACCTCACTGTTTGTCATTGCCATGGTGAATCTCTCATTAATCTCTGACCTTTCTGTTTCCATTTCAAAAAGAAAGGTAGGATATCATTTCTATGTAGTTTTGAAAGTGCACAAAGCACTTTACAATAAATCTATCAAGAAGCTCTCAGTTTCAGATTCTGAAAGTGAATGGTTCCTCTTATCCCTTCTTCATCATTTGTGCCCTGAAAAAAACAGGGGCAACAAAGGGGAAGGAAGGCTGGTCTTCTCAGGCCAAGGATGAAAGACAGAAGGAGGAAATTTTTCTTCAAGAGATGTGTTGAGCACTATAAACAGTAGCATTTTTGAGGATGTTCATGATTGTAACTCAGGCACTTAAGGGGGCAGTAGTATCATTATTGTTACTCCTAATAAATCTTTGTTCAATTGTCTCTTCAAATATACTTTTCTTAGCTCACATCTTCCATTTGTATCTAACAGAGCCATGCCACAAACTGTGTATATTTATATTGAGAATACATTTTTGTTGTCATTTTGATTGTCTGTCCCCCCCCTCTCTCTGTATATCTATCTATCTATCTATCTATCTATCTGAGATAGATAGATAGATAGATAGATAGATAGATAGATAGATAGATACTATCTATCTATCTATCTATCTATCTTCCATTTTAGAAAAGGCCATGCTTTATTCTTTCAATAGTCTATCATAAATACAAAAAAATTAAAACAATACAGTAAGAAATTCAGAAAATAAGCATTCAACACAGTATATCCATAATTATATGAGCTTAGTAGCTCAGACAAGAAGTAGCCTTCTTGCTTTTGTATCAGATCAAATCAATTTGCTAATCTAGATTAAAGGCACAGAACAAACAACCAAATATAAACACAGAACTATAGTACAAAAAGAAAGGAAGATCTCTGCTTTTACCCTTTTCCTTTCCAAAGCTCTTTGTGTCATTAGGTCACAGTGCATGTGTGTGATAAAGGATAAATGATCCAGAATTAACTTCAAAGAATTGCTACTGATAGATGGAACAACATATAAAATTACTTGGCAATAGTTACCACTGAGGCTAGAAGGAATAGATAGGATTACATTAGTGAGTAGTAGCATGCTCTTTTTTGGAAGATGGCTAGAGTGATAGCTCAGTCTTATTTCTACATGGCATTGCTTTTTACACTGAAGGACAGCAACCTAAAAGAGCTTGGTCATCAAAACCAATAATTCTCTACCAGTACAACAGATTCAAAAGTCTAAGTGAATCACAAGTTGCTAAAATTTTAAGTCTTTAAAATGCACCATGAATTATAATTGTAACAAGAACAAAATGCATGTAAATTTATAAATATGACTGTTTTTAGGAGTCTTGGTTATATTGTTATATTATTTTATAATAGTTGTGTTTTATGCTTTTTGAATTGTGATCTTCCTGGAGTTACACAGTTGAGATGGATAGTTATGTAAATAAATAAATTTCACCTTTACAGGGATAAGGGGTATGTGTCTGTCTGTGTGTCTGTCTGTCTGTCTATGTGTGTTTGGAGGCAGAGAGAGAGAAGAGAGAGAGAGGGAGGGAGGTAGAAAGAGAGAGAATAAAATAATGATTCTTTGCTACATAAGGTGCTTATGTAATTCTGGTTATCCATGTAAGTCCCTCCCTTCCCCCAGTGCATTGTTTCAAATATTATGAAATCCCAAAGTCTTCTGTTTTCCTATTTTTAGAGAAAACAAGTATGTTTCTGATATTAAATGAGAGGTCAAGTATTAATTCAAACCAAGAATACCAGAAAAATCAGTTGGAGTGAAGAAAAAATAGGAAATGGAAGCCATGTACAAAAAGAGAAACTTAGGTGTAAGTCTGTGACTGCAACTCAACAAGTAACTCAGTGATCTAACTCTGAGCTTTGGTTTAAGTTATCCTATAATTCCTGTAAATTCTCTCTTAAATCTTCTTACATCTGGGATTAATTAATTCAAAATATCCACCAAGTGTATTCCCAACTTGTGTGCAACTTCCCTTGCTATCATAAGCCTTTGTGTTGTACAGTGTGGCCTTTAGTTTATCAACCTGAAATATAGGCCCCATCTTTTAATTTATAGTGGAAATTCCTAACATAAATGTCATACCTGGATGATTATATACCACTGCTAGAATGTTACAAACTTCATCCAATATAGAGACAGAATTAGGTCATATCTCGTTCACCTCTTATTTCTTAATTGTAACTGTAACTATGATTGCTGAACTTGACTAATACATTCCTTTAAATAAGCAGGATTCACATTTAATTAGGAATAATAATACTTCCTGCTTTTCTGGTCACTGAGCTTTCTGTGAATTGTGTGCAAGGTTCAGGTTCTTTCAGATATATGATTTTTGTCATTGATTTGTGGTGTTCCAAACTTTTCAACACTATCCATTGACCAAAGCCACAAGAGAAGTCAATGTAGTCCAGAATTCCTACAGCTTATATCTGTGCTTTGGGTATGGTGTCCTCCAACAATATTTACAGACAAAATAATAATAATAATAATTAAAGTCTTCCTAAATATTGTTTCTCAGATATATATCACATGCCATTAGATGTGTCAAGTAAAGTTCAAGAGAGATTTGAAGAAACGCTGCCAAAATTCATGCCTGAACATATTTATTAACAAAATATGTGCATACAACAAGTCTGTATGAGAGATTAGTTTTCTAGACACTACATGATCTCTTGTAGAAACTCTCCAGTTGCTGATGGATTGGATTTTTGAAAACTTATGGCACAGAGATAAAAGAATGGAAAATGAGTGACAAGAGCTCGAAAATCACTTGATTAAATTCAAGCAAGTAAGATCATAGGAAAATGTGAAAGTAAACAAACAAGGCAGTGATCTTTTAATACAGTTCCAGGATGTCACATTAATCCCCAAAGCATAATTTTGAGATAATGGGCATGAGCCTGGTCAGCTCCTGCATTGAGGTTTTTTTTTTTTATTGCCACATGTTGAAACAAGTAAAAGGTAGGCTTGTCAGTTGGCTAGGAGAAAAGATGGATTGAAAAGGTTTTCTTTTTCAATAGTTTGAGATCCCAATGCAACCGGATGACCTTTTCATAGCTGGAAGCTAAGATCTAGAGATCAGCTTGCTACTCAGCAAACAATAGCTGGTTTTATCACTTGTTGGTAACACTAATAAACAGTATTTATTTTCCTAGAGCAACTTAGATAGAAACTGTCTTGCTTTTCAATCAGTTACAATCTTCTATTAAAACAGAAAAGAAAAAACTCATCCTTTTGCCAGGTAGTTCCTGAAGTACCCGTCAGTGGTGGTCAACTTGATGTCTTCTGGAGTGCTTAACCTGCTGCTCCTATTGCCTCTACCATCCTACTGCTCTGCCATTGTCTTTGCTGACTAAAGGCTAAGTCCCACTGGCCGACGGACGCAAAACATATGCATAAAGGACACAGTGGACGAACAAAATTTCGGGGGTGGCTCCATCCATTGTCATCCGCTCCAAAAACTGGCGAAAATTTGCATAAACAGAACAGAAAAGAACGGNTTATTTCCTCCCTCTTTCTGTTTTCAGCTGCAGCAGATGTGAGTTACGAGGATGCCCAGAGGATACAGCGGATGTTTAACGGATGATAAATGGACATAGAATGTTTGTTGCTCGTATGTCGTGGATTTACATCATACACGGCGGAAAGTTCATCCATTCACAAAGTTTTGTGCAGCTCAAAACTTCTTGCACGGATGAAATCACAGTGGATGGATCCTCGACGGATAGAGCGTATGAAACATGTATGCAATGAGTACACAACGGATGCATAGCGTTTTCCAATGGATGACAAGCTTTTTTTAACATTTTACATCCTCTTTGCATCCGTAAGTGCAGTGGGACAGGGCCTTAACGCCTATGGAATTTGAAATGCAAAACATTCTCTACCCATTTTATATTCAGGTGGAATCTTGGCCCATTCATTCTTTCACCCTTTTTCCAAAGCAGCCTAAAAACAAACCTGGCTATTGATTTTTTTTTTCCAACTAAAATAAATTCATACATAGGTAGAAATATTTTTAAAATTTATGTTGTATACTATCTGCAATATAATCACATTCTTCTCTTGCCAACTACATAAAATGCATCATTGTGATTCCCCCCTTTATTGTAAAATCAGAGCAGAAATGGGGAGAAAGAGCCAACTTAAGAGCACTCAGGGTAATGAAATGATGCTGCCAGCCTATTTTCTTCAGAAAAGCAATTTAAAGTGACATGATGTTAATGTAAGTCAGTCCAGAAAGAAAAACAGCATGTTCACCTGCAAACAATCCCTTGAGACTGGTCAACACTGTCTCACAAATTGCTCAGTGTTTAACTTGAAGTCCATTTGTTAATTTTGTAAACATTGCTGTTTCCATTTCACATTGACATGATATTGACAATATGACTCTAATTCTGCCAGGAAGGAAGTATTGGATTGCAGTCAGCTACAGGATGCCTCCCAACTCAACTTTTACCTGAAAGGTCAAGGCAAAATGTTACTAACTTAACAGCCACAGAATGGACTTCAGGCTCTAGGTGAGTTAACATTTGCCAAAAGTTGTGCAGAACCACTTCAATCCTGAGGTATTCTTTAATCTACTTTATCTTACAGATCAGCTTTTCTTTCTTTCCTTTGGAGAAGACAATCCTATGATGTCAATTTGGTCAGAAATAATTTCCATTCTCTTTAATGGGGCTTTTTAGATTATATTCCGATACTTGCCATGATTTTGTGCTAATTTCTTCTTCTCTGTGTGAGAAAAGATAAAATTCAACGAGAAAGATCTTGAATGCAGTCTTTGGCATCTTGGGCAAGTCTGAAAGCTGAAGCTTGGTAGACCATTGATTTTAACTGGTATAAGTTTCTCTCACATTTCTGTTTTAATTTGCAGGATACAAATGCCTACAAGATGCATAATTGACATCCTGATGTCAATTTATTTCTTTTACATACTGAATTTTATGTGGTATAGTCCTAATATATAGTTTGCTTTGGGATTTTAGCAGGGGTGGGCTGCTAGGGGTTTGCAAGGGTTTGGGAGAACCCCTAGCTAAGATTCTGTGCAGTTTGGAGACCCCCCAAATCCAGCTCCTGACTGGCCCCATACACCCCACCCCACCCCTCCAATAAGCCCCCATTCTGGATGTAGGTAAGTGCAGGGTGCGCACAGAGGCTCGGGGAGGGCAAAAATGGGTTTCCTGGAAGTTTGGGAAGGCCAGAAATGGTCCCATTTCCATCTTCCAGAAAGCCT
The DNA here is from genome assembly GCA_004320025.1 of Laticauda laticaudata. NCBI lineage: Eukaryota > Metazoa > Chordata > Lepidosauria > Squamata > Elapidae > Laticauda > Laticauda laticaudata. The sequence continues at coordinate 5,385 of BHFT01069608.1, forward strand.
CTGGAGCCCAGGGAGGGTGTTTTCACTCTCCCAGAGGTTCGAGGAAAACACCCCCCTTCCCCGTGTTGCAGGAGGATGACTAGACCATGCCCACCATAATCATGCCACCCAGCTACCAGGCAGAGCACTGTTTGCTAAAATTTTTGAAGTCCACCCCTGGAATCTAGGCAAGGGAAATATAATTCTTTAAAGATGATGTATTCTGTATTGCCATTCTCTCAAGATGTTTAGTATAGGTGATATATAGGTGATATACCTAGTCACTTTTGTTACTTTTTAAATTGGTTATTATATGTAAAACTATGACAGACTTAACTGTGAAAGCCATAGAAAGGAACACCCATACCATCAAATAAAAGATATAGACCATTAGCCTAGATTTTACAAGCAATACAAACAAGGAACCAGTCTAGACAACTAGCACTGCACATGACTGAAAGGGTAAATAAAACTAGCTTTGAATGCTAACCACCATGGATAGATGATGAGAACTTAAAACTGTTTGGTTTTTTAATGTAATTTATAAGCAGTTGCTATCTCAAAAGACTTGAAGCAATGTACAAGAGCAACAGGAACATAAGCCACTGATAGCAATGTTCCAATATCTCAAGGGATGCCACAAAGAAGATGGAGTCAAGCTATTCTCCAAAGCACCTGAGGGCAGGACAAGAAGCAATGGGTGGTACCGAATCAAGGAGAGAAGCAACCTAGAACTAAGGAGAAATTTCCTGACAATTAGAACAATGGAACAACTTGTTCAGTGGAACAACTTGCCTCCAGAAGTTGTGAATGCTCCAACATTGGAAGTTTGTGAGAAGCGATTGGACAACCATTCATCCAAAATGGTATAGGGTTTCTTTCTTAAACAGAGGGTTGGACTAGAAGACCTTCAAGGTCTCTTCCAACTCTGTTATTCTATTCTATTCTATTTCAATGCAGAACAATAAATATAATACAATCAACACAAACCTCTTATATTGTATCATCTTTACTTCTACAATCGTCTGGTTCTTTTTAAAACCTCTGGAAGACTGTAATGGTGAGAACCACTGTTGTCAGGGGAGGAGAAGAGAGAAGTTGTTCCAGAGAAGGAAGTCCCCACAGAGGATGCCCACTTCCTCTTCTTCTCAACAGAGAAGAAACTTCTCTGGGCATTTTTGTTCCTGGATTGGGCAGACAGAATCTATAAAAGAATCTATACAAGCTTATAGTTCTGGCTCTGTGCCATAGATCTTCATCCTTGGCTCCCGTGAAGAAATAGCTCTGTGCAAATCTGGATGCATACACACTCATGCCTAAAGAATAGCATTTGCATTCTGAGTATGCCAAAGCAGCCTTTAGGCAGAGCTGTTCAAAAAGTTTGCAGGGACTACTAGCCTTCCATGCCTCTAAAAGAAGTAAAGTTGAATGTGTGCATTTTGTTGTATTTTCTATGTTGTGTTGAAGATCTGTTCCCTTACTGCTCATGCCAAAACATTACTATTGTCAGCAATGCTGGTCCAAATATTTATTTTAAGGATCAGAACAAAAGGTGTCATTCCCATTATGACATAGTCTTGTAATCCATGTACTGTAAATTATTTACATCAGTTATTCTGATGCTGTTCTCTTGGGTTACACTACTCTCCATGCTTCCAGATCTTAAATAAACTAGATATTTTCCATAGAAAAATGTTAAGACTGGTATCAGGGAAGTACAGCAGGAAGCATCTGCTGAAGCCTAAATTAATCTCCTGGTTCTTCTGCCTTACTGTCAAATATCTCTTCTCCTGCCCACAGCAAGAATTTAGGTGCTTGGAGGAGCACTCTCTAATTACGGTACCTAGCAGTCTCCTGCTAGGTAATTGGGTAGATTATGGACAGAAAGCAATTGAATGGCAATAGCAAGGAGGAAGTAAGATTAATCTAGAAGAGGCTCTACAAACCCCTTCCCCCAAGTTGCAGCTGGCATCAGAGAAAACATGTTATTTCAAAGCAAGAGGTGCACTTTCCATCATCAAACAAACCAGGCAGAGTGTGGAAAAGGAGCCCAATTGCTCAGACTTCCACTTCTTGGCAACCATTAAAGTGGATTACAGTACTTTGCCTCCAAAGCCTGACAGGGATGTGCATCCCCATTGATTTTTGGACATTCCCACTTCAAATGAGCTTCTATTTTCTGATGCAGGAATTAAAAGACTTCCCTGTTTGTGGAATGCAAATCACTACAGTAAATCTATCATCTGGACTCATTATGTTCTGTCACTTTCACCTTGACCCGTCAGAGTGCTGTGAATCAGCCCACTCCCCACCCTGCGATCCTCCCTAGGATATCAGATGACTTATGTCATCTGGACTCATCAGCTCACCTCACTTGTTTCACTGCTTAGGTGGCTTTGATGTGAGCGGCTTAGCTTCATACCAGACAGCCCTCAACAAAAGCACACATACAGGTGTCTCCCTGGAAAAGAAAGAGGGATATAATAGCTGGTCTTTCAGACCATGGTCATCTTATTTATTTTGTTCAAAGCCATTCACAACTGTAATCACTATCTTTGGGGACTTTCCTTTCTTGTTTTTCTAAAGCCCTTTTACAATAACCTGCCAGGAGCTTTTGTTCCCTTCGATAGACATATGCTCTGCTTGACTGAAGCTGTCCATGTGAATCATCTGCCATATAATTTTCTTCCAATTATGAATTTGTTTCACTCTTTGAAGATGCTTTAAAATATGACCTGCTAACACTGATTTTAAAGACCTCCTTATAACATTTTGTGGTTAGCATTAGTATCTAAAGTATCAGAATCTTCTGACCCTTTAAAGATGAATATATTAATTGTGCATTTTTTTTTTCAGATACAAAAAACTTAAATTCACCAAGATGTATCTTATTTACCCTTTTCAAGTTAGAAACTATAGAATATAACAAACTGGGAGGTTGGATTCCAGCACGCCAACAAACTCAGTACCTCCTATCTATTAAACTTAACTTCATAGACATAGGGCTGGAAGGGACCTTGGAATTCTTCTAGTCCAGGGGTCCCCAACACACAATCCATGGACCATCCATGGAGCATGGGCCACAGCATGCCAGAAACCAGGCCGTGCAAACAAGCGAAGTCCCATCCATGGGATGCTGGCAGCAAGTGAAACCTCTAGTTTGCAGGAAAACCTCTCTCTGAAAGTGTTGATAAGTGATTTAAACAAAAGTACTTAATTTTGTTGATAGATTTAATAAGAAAAAAAAAAAACCTACCCAGTGATAAACTGAAAAAGAAGACAGAATCAGAGTAGGAAGGAATAGGTTATTATAGTTTTTTTTATCAATCACATTGTATCAATGAAGTCTTTGTATTGCACAGCAGGAAAAAAAAATATTTAGATGTGTGTGAAATATGCCTTACTCAGGCTAACACTCCAAGTGTCCAAGTAAGTGAACAGGGTCCTTAGAGCCGTGTGCTCAGCCAATCTGCTCTTCAGGTGCATGCCACTCCTTGCTGGTTAAAGCAGCCCAGGGAATGTATTCTGAGTGCTTTTGCAATGGTTAATTCTTGATCAAATAAAGGGGGTTGTATCTTAAGGAGGCTTTGGTTTGCACCCTTCTCAAGAAGCCATTGCTGGACCCCCCTGTATTGGACCATTTCTATCTAACTTCCAGCATCTAACTTCCTCTGATTGAAAAGGTGGTTGTGCAATGGCCTCAGAGGACTTTGGGTGAAGCAGATAACCTGGATTCCTTTCAGTCAGGATTCAGACCTGAATATGGAACAGAAATAGCATTGGTTGGGGTTTTGGATGTCTCTGGTAAGAACAGGATGGGGGTTGTGCACCTATCCTTGCCCTTTCTGATCTCTCTGCAGTTCTAGGACTATTCCACCTTTGATGCTAGTTGGGATAACACTGCCCTAGACAAGGCAATCTGGGCATCCTCATGGGTTTACAACTCCTGCTCAAAGAGCTTCGTGTTGTGTGCCAGTTATCTCCATTCCTAAATCGAGGAGCTCTGCTTACTTTCACTCATGCCTTATTCTCCCATTTGGTTTTCTTTAATGGGATTGCCCTTGAAGAATGCAAAGACTGTCCAGAAACTTTAGCTGGTACAAAATGCAGCAGCATAGGCAGTTGTATGTGCTCCTAGAGCGGTACATGTTGCACCCAGCACGGTACATGAACTGCATCAGTTGCCAGTTTGCTTCCAAGTCCAATTCAAGGTGCTGTTTTTGGCCTTTAAAGCTGTTCTGTCCGGAAAAACGTGAAGTAGACTGGGTTCCAACAGCAAATGTATTTATTTCAATAGTTACAGCAAACAGAACAGTTTGGCTCAAGCCGCAGCAGCCTTTATATACAGCTTGCCTGCTGGCTTGTAGCCAATGACATTTACTGGACTTGCGCGGTTCATTTTCGCTGAAGATCTCAACAGGTTCGGATGGGGTTGCTGTCTCTCCGGCTCTTCTCCATGGAACCGCCTGGAAGGGTGAGTCAGCCATTTTGATACCACTTGAGTTGTTCAGGCCGGTGGTTTTGCCGCTCCCTCCTGGCTTTCCCGAGCAGCTTGAGCTGGCTTGGCTGGCCCCTTCCAGGATGGGTTTCTCTTCATCTGGATTTTTTCCGCAAGTCTCATCTAACCGTAAGTTCTCTTTTTGCTCTTTTTGATTGGTTAGATGTTCTGGATTTATTTAAAAAAGTTATTTATTATTATTTTCTTGTATTTCCCCCCCTTCTTTGGTTTTGTTTTTGTCAATTTTTATTATTTGGGGTTGTGTAT
>BHFT01069609.1:0-42378 GCA_004320025.1 Laticauda laticaudata
GGGGACTCGACTCCTTTCTTCCTTTTCCCAGTCATGTGTTTTATTTTTATTCATAAACATTTTGAATGCATGTACCGCAGGGCCATATTTTCATTTTTGCGAAAAAAGCGAAAAGAAACAAATAATATTCTTTAGATAGGATCAATCGCATGATAGATAGATAGATAGATTAGATAGATAGACTAGATAGATAGATAGATAGATATTACGTGTATGTTTTCTGTATATAATATATATTATATGTGTGCTATATATAATATAGTGCTGTATATATATATGTGTATATATACTTATATATATGTGTGTGTACTGTATATATATATATTGTGTGTGTATATTATATATGTGTAGTGTATATATATATATATATTTGTGGTGTATATATATATATGGTGAGACTGCTTGTGGTATATATATATATATGAATGTGTGTATTATATATAATATATGTGTGTGTGTATATATATATATATGTTGTGTATATTATATTTATATATATTAATATATAAATATTATATATATATATATATATTATATACTATATATATATATATTATATATATATATCTTGCGCTAGTTCTTTGCAGCTTCCTTCATGCGGTGATTTATCCCAGCATCATTGTAGGCTTTAAAGTTTTTAGCAAGTTTCAGCAGAAATCTCATTCTGCCACATCAGGCTTCTGTATGGATTGTATGTACAATACATTACAAACACATACAACTCCATACAGAAGCCTGATAAGATGGCAGATGAGATTTCTGCTAGAAACGTTGCTTACAACTTTAAAAGCACTACAATACGTCGGGATAATCCCGAAGGAAAGCTGAACAGCCACACATGGTAAAGTTACCTGCGATATAACTTACATATGTGTATATATATATATATATGGTATTCAATGATATAGATAGATAGATAGATAGATAGATAGAGATAGACAGATTGATAGATTGATAGATAGATATAGTTGCAAATATATATATAGTTGCAACAGAATAATTTTAACTAAATTTCTCTTTGTATTTATGATTCTGTTGATTGTCATGTTTATAATTATCAACCTTCTTTATTTTTAATTCATGCATAATAGTAATCTAATTTCTACCTCTTATTTCTAATCACTTGTAAAATCTATTCCATGTTAAGTAATATTCTGTGTCTCCTTTGTCCTTTATTTTTAATGTCAAATCTATCCATTTCTGCACAGTCTAGTATTTTCTGAATTCATCCATCCATCTGATGGAGTATTCTCATTTTTCCAGCATTTTTCCAATTGCAGCTGTCAATACATGCAAAACTAAATATGCTGTCCCTTTATCATAGTCCTCTGACTGTGGTAGGTGGTTCAACTCCTAACTCCTCTTGTGCTCTGAGCCAATGGTCCCCAAGGTTTCCAGTTCTGAATGGGCCCAGTACCTGGTTGCGAGTTGGTGACCCCTGCTCTGGGTTGGTGAGAGCAGTTGTTTCAATCCCTTTTAAGGGTTCAGAAAGACTCTGATGCTATTTCTCCATTGTGTAAAACTTGTTGCTTTGACTCTCTATGAACTAGTAGGTGTCTCTTGTCCAGGTTACCAGCACATCCGCATGTATGACTTGAACTCCAATAACCCCAACCCGGTGATCAACTATGATGGGGTGAGCAAGAACATTACCTCGGTTGGCTTTCATGAAGACGGACGGTGGATGTATACCGGGGGCGAGGACTGCATGGCTCGCATCTGGGACCTCCGGTGGGGCTTTTATTGTTGACCTTGTACCTTTTAGGGCAGGGGTCCTCAAACTAGGGCCCATGGGCCAAATATGGCCTGTCGAAGCCATTAATCTGGCCCACACGGGACCAGGAGGCCACATCACCCCACCTACCTGCCAGTCCCTACCCACCTTCTGGAGGTTGAGGAGGCCAAAAATGGGGCTGTTTTGGGCCTCCCCAGCCTCCAGAGAGGGAGGGAGGGAGGGAGGGAGAGAGAAACACACACACACACACACAAGTCTCTCACCCCACCCACCCAAGACAGTTATATCCCTTCACTAACCTGCTTTCCACTCCCAGTAGCATAACAAATTAATTAAAGTTCAATTTGTGTATATTGTTTAATGGACTGCTAAATTGGTCACGCCCACCCAGCCAGTCAGTGTGGCCCCCTCAACAGTCTGAGGGACTGTGAATTGGCCCCCTGTTTAAAAAGTTTGAAGACCCCTGTTTTAGGAGAAGCCCAAGATTGACCCTGAATGGGGAGACATAGAAAAGGGGCAACTGAGGAGGAATCAGACACTTATTGTGCCCACATGATGGGCACCTTTGCACATTGCAGGAAATGGGTTAAGGAGTAAAACTGACCAAATGATGATTTACAAAATCAAATGCCTCAAACTGTGAGATCTTAACGGTTTAAGAGATCTTGTAAGATTTTGCTACCTGGTTAAAGTTGGGTCATTCTTACCATTTAAAGAGGACAGTTGAAACCCTCCAAGGGCACTGTGGACATCATGAGGCACTGAGTGCTAACACAGACAGTTTCAGCTTGAGTTGGGTGTTCTGGCCAGGGTGGCCTGTCAGTAAGAGTCTGAAGGGAGGCTGGGCAATTTTGAAACCGGTGGGGTGAGATGCTGCTCTGAATCGGGAGTTTCTCAACGTGATAATAAAGAATTAACACCAAAATGACTGAGATGTTCCTCTTGGGACTGAATCTGAGTTGTAGTTTTTTTTTTCCTGTGAGCAGAATCTCTATCGGGGGCACNTTCCTCTTGGGACTGAATCTGAGTTGTAGTTTTTTTTTTTCCTGTGAGCAGAATCTCTATCGGGGGCACCTCAGGACCAGTTTTGGTGAACTTTCAGCCTTTTTTCAAAAGCGCCTTCCTGAGGTTGCTGCTTTATGGTTTTGCCTTCAATGAAAAGGGGGAGAAAGTGAAGGGATGAAGAAGGAAGGAGTAAACTCCTGTTCCTTGTAGGACTGAAAAATATACCTTGGAAATTTTGAGGGCCTGAATGCTTCAAGGTTTCCCCGGAAGGGACAGATACCCTACTGAAGCACAAGCAGCTAAAAGCAGTGGTGAATTGGGAGTTGAAATCCACAAGTCTTAAAGTCACCAAGGACAGACACCTCTGAACTAGACACTCTGGTATCCCCTTAAAGATGTCTGTACTTTTTCTGACAAAGGCATTTGCCATCCAGCATCTGCAGCTGAAAAGGTCTTACCTGTGATGACCTAAGGCGTGGCACAAAGGCAACACTGTCAGATAAGCAACACCATCAGATAATAAGTCCCTTTATTATCTCCAACTTTGCCCCCTAATGTCCAGGTTACCTTCTGGCTGGAGAAAAACTCTCCCAGGAACAGCCTTTGGCTGCAGAAAATTAAGTCTAAAACCAAAGACCATGGTCAACACAAACTGTAAGCTTTAAATCCAAACAAGCCAAACTGAGGTTTGGCAGGGGCAGGAGCAGGAATTTTCAGACTTGAAGGCAGGCACAAACTCCACAATGGTGGGAAGATGCCAGGACACACAGATAAGCACCACAATTTGCTTTCAGCAGCTGCCTAGTTTCAGCAATCAGTTCTTGATAACTTTCCATCCCAGGTATGGCTAATGAAGGGAATCAGGGCCCTTTCCTCCCCCATAAGCCATGTAATTTATGTTTGCTCACTTTCTCCATTCTTCCCTGTGTGCCCTAAGGATGAAGAGGGGGTGCCTGGGTTCTTCCTCTGAACTCCTCTCCCTCGTTCTAATCTTTCTCCTGCTCTGCCCAGCTGGACTTTGCCCTCTTCCCCAGTTTCCTCCACAGCCAACGGAGCCACACTCCCGCTCCTCCCTCGCTCAAGATCAGACTCTGGACAGGGACATTGACATTTCCTGAGTCCGCAACCTGTTCTGGAAGAGAAGGCGCAGTTAATGATTTTTTTACAGAAAGCAATGCCGTTTAAGGAAGGCGGGGATGGCTATGCTAGAGTAGTCTTCGACAACATCATGGCCATCGCTGTTGGCTCTTTGGATGGTCCCTGGAGTGCAAGAAGCCCCACCAATCCCCTTGGTCACCCCTGTCACGTTGTTTGTCTCTTCCTAGTGTCACGCAATCTTCAGTGGCCAGCGCATTTTCCAGTGAACGCGCCCATCAACTGTGTCTGTTGGCATCCCAATCAGGTATCTGAGGCAGGGGCCCCTGGCTTCTTGTGCTGCTATGGGGGGAAAGAGGGCGTAGGAAGGGCCAAACTCCTCCTCTGCTTTGTTTCTCCTTTAGGCTGAGCTCATTGTCGGAGACCAGAAGTGGTGGCCATCCACATTCTGGGGACTTGAAAAGCGGACGCACAATGAGGCAGCTGATCCAGAGCCGAAGTCTCAGTCAATGCGTACATATTGATCCGGGATGCAGCTACATGGCTCGGTCACAGTTCGGTAAGGAAACACTGCCCTGACTCACCGAGTTCCTCAGTTAGTACTCCAATGTGGCACAGAGCCAAAGGCCAGGGTGTTCAGCTGTGCTGACGCAAGGCTTCCTGAGACTAATTAAACACACACTTATTTAAAAGCAAACTCTTGTTTTTATATTCAACGCTGGGAGATTATGTTCATTCCCAGCCCCTAATGAGTCCCAAACAGTCCTCGAGATAAGCACCCACCTTTTTCTTTCCTTTGAAATGGCTGTCCAGTAACTAAAGTCTGAATGAACTGTAAAAAACCAACCAAAGTACAAAGTTCCACACAGAGCTTCAATTCCGAACAGAGCAAACTAACTTTGGGCTTCTGCAAAGGCACTTCCTTTATACCTTATGGGAGGGGCAATCACCTCCCAGCCTTACTCCCGAGTCACCTCTTTTGTCTCAGCTGCTCTTGCCTTCTAGCAGCTCTGCACATACGTGCTCTGGGAACAGGCTCCCCCTGTTCCTCTGCCTCGCTGCTGCCAGACTCCAGAGTCTCTGGAATCAGCACCCCACTCCCAGGTGGGCCTGGCCCCATCCCTGCATCGGATGCAGGACCCTTGTCTGAGTCCTCTCCAGACTCCCAGACTGGTCCCCGTTCTTCCCCACTGTCCGATTCCACTGCCAACGAACCACAACTCAGCTATCTCTCCTCTTGCAGGGCAACTGTTACGTGTGGAATCTCACGGGGGGCATTGGAGATGAGGTCACCCAGCTCATCCCCAAGACCAAGATCCCTGCACACAACCGCTATGCGCTCCAGTGCAAATTCAGCCCAGACTCCACGTGAGTAATTGGTGAGGTTGCTCGGTTTTCTTGGCTTTTCTTGGAAAAGCAGGGATCTTTCCTCTTGGGCAGACCAAACTGGCTTTGGGCAAGGGGAATAGTGTTGGTCTGCAACATGTGGACTGAGCTATGGTCGTGACTGGGTGGCATTTCCATCTTGCAATGGGCCTGGCATCTCTTGGTATCCTCTTGTCCAAGTTCTGCTGCACTCCAAACTACACTGCTGTAAAAGCGGCTCTGAAAGCCAAATCAGTCATAGCTGGTTGGGGAGTAGGGAGTCCCTCTTTCCTGCCCTGCCCAGTCCAGCCTCAAGTGGTGAACCAGCTGGCAGATAGAGGAGGTCAGGGACACAGGGAGACAGGTAGGTCCTTCCAAAGGAGATATTTGAGGAAAAACCCCAAGCCTTGCCCATGTTAGGAGACAGAGATCTACCCTGAATTTGGGGGAGGCTACTAGATCAGGCCTGATCTAGCAGCTCCTTTCATCTTCTTTGCCAATTCTTGATCTGTCCAGTCTTGAGCCCCATTTTGAACCATCTTTCTTCCAAAGAGATTGGAAGATACTTCCCAGGTCCTCAGATAAACGCCAGAAAAGGGGCTAACCTGTTCCAATTTAGAGTAATGGGCCAGATCTATGGGGCTCCTGCCTTCAGCTCGTTTGCTTTCTCTCCAGGCTTTTGGCCACTTGCTCTGCTGACCAGACGTGCAAAATATGGAGGACCTCCAACTTCTCGCTGATGACAGAGCTGAGCATCAAGAGCAACAACCCCGGAGAGACGTCCCGTGGCTGGATGTGGGACTGTGCCTTTTCAGGGGATTCCCAGTACATTGTCACAGGTGAGAGGAGTGGAGCTCACAGGCTCACCTGGCCAAGGAAGCTGCTCTCGAAGAGGCCATCCTGGAGCAGGGAAGAGTCGACACATCCTCTTCCTTTCTCCTTTTGCCTAAAATAATAATAGATGCCACTTCAATAGCATCTTGAACACACCTGTTCTCCTACTACTCAAACAGGTAGTTCTCGATTTGTGGCCACAATTGAGCCCAAAATTTGTTGCTTAGTGAGACAGTGGTTTTAACAGTGACTTTTGTCCCATTTTATTACTTTTTTTGCCACAGCTGTTGAGTGAATCACTGCAGTTGTCCGATTCATAACACAGTTGTTAAGTGAATCTGGCTTCCCCATTGACTTGGCTTGTCTGAAGGTCTCAAATGGAGATCACATGATTCTGGGACACTGCGACCGTCATAACTATGAGCCAGTTTGCCAAGTGTGGGAATTTTGATCATTTGACCATAGGGATGCCGCAAGATTCATAAGTGTGGAAAATGGTCACAAGTCACCTTTTTTCAGTGCTGTCGGACAACTTCAAATGGTCACAAAACGAATGGTTGTAAGTCGAGGACTGCCCATATTATCCCATATTTTGCAAAAGGAAAGAAGGACCAGTTCACTGGCCGGCCCTGTATTTTGCTCCTGTGGTAGAGGCAAGCCATGAACTGGTCTCTCGGGCTTTGTTACGGGAGGGATTCAGCCGGTTCGCATGAACCAGATGTTAAATTTATATCTGATTCACCAAACCGGTAGTTGAACCGACTGGCCGAATCCTGGGAGTCGGAAGTCCACAAGTCTTAAAGTTGTCAAATTTGGAGAGCCAGCCTTTAGCTATCTGTCCTTCCTTTCTGGGGTTTGGTGCTGCTCCCCTGAACTCTCTGTCCCCCCTGCAGCCTCGTCAGACAACTTGGCCAGGCTCTGGTGTGTGGAGACGGGGGAGATCAAGAGAGAATACAGCGGGCATCAGAAGGCGGTCGTCTGCCTGGCTTTCAACGACAGCGTCTTGGGCTGAGGAGCGAGCTGGGACGGCACCTCTTCGCCAGCCGGTCTCTCTCCTGTTAGGCCCCATCAGCCATTGCTTCTTTCTGCTGAGGGAAAGGAGTCCGGACTAACTCGACTGAGGCTGCACTCTCTGCCCTTTGGCTTAATTGGCAGGTGTGGCTGGCTTCCCTGGTGCTCCTCGTTTGTAGCACCCCCTTAAAGCTAGCATGGAGCTGGCAGAGAAGCAGGGAGGCTGTCCTTTCCCTGGGCAATGACAGGTATCCTTGTTTTGGCTGCCTGTAGGAACAGCCTCCTGGGTCTGGGGTGAGCTGGGTCTCCTTCCTGAGGCCCCCTTTTCTGCCCCTCTCCTCCCACCCGGCCCCAGGCTTCCTTTGGGAGCTGGCACTGACTCCAGAATAGTGATGAGCTCTGCAGGCTGGCAAAGGGAGAAAGGTTGCCACTGAAGCCCTTGCAGGACGGGCAGGTTTCACTCCGTCCCTCCCTTCTGCAGGCCACCCTGCTGGGTCATCTGGTTTAAAAAAAGAAGAAGTTGGAAGCCTTGACAGCCGAGGGCAGACTTCTCTCTCTAACCCAAGAGTCTTCAAACTTGGCAAGTTTAAGACTTGGGGACTTCAACTCCCAGAATTCCTGAGCTAACATGACTGGAGGAGGAGGAATTCTGGGAGTTGAAGTCCCCAAGTCTTAAAGCTGTCAAGTTTGGAGACCCCTGCTCTAACCCAGCATGCTCACATCCCAAATCAGAGTCTCATACATGATGGTTTTTGTTTTTTGAAAAAGGCTTTCTTTAACATAATGCTCGTATGGATCTGACCTTCACCATAAATCTACTTCTATCAGAAACACTTATTTACACATTACAAGTTGAAAGCAACAAACTTCGTAAATGTATGTGTTTAAATATGTGTGTGTATAGCACAAGATGACCACGTAGTGGAGTTGGTTTTTTCCTTCTGGCTGGTCCAGAGTCCTGGATGAGAAGGTGGGATGCTCTCTTGGGAAGCTGGAGGATTCGGGTCGAGCACGAGGGGACGTGGGTGACCTCAGGTTCTGATTCGGTTCGAGCTAAAGTCGGGACTCTTCGGACCTTCACTCGGGAAGGTAGTAAAAACAGATGGAGACACAGATGTTGTTTGGGAAGCAGATGTCAATGCACAAGTAGATGAGCCGCTGCTTTGGAGGATCTGTGAGGAGCACAAAAGAGTGTAGTAAGGTGGGGTGGGTGGGTGGGTGGGAGGGGGCAACAGAGTCCTTTGGGTCAGCTATAAATGTTAGAATGTTGGCAGGGACCGGCTGCATTGGTGGTTGCTCATCTTCGGGATCTGGAGGAAAAAAAACCCCAAACTGTGTTTTGATTTTAAGACCCTCTCGATCAGGGCTCTCCAACCTTGGCCACTTTAAGACTTGTAGACTTCAACTCCCAGAATTCCTCAGCCAGCATTCACTGGTTGAGGAATTCTGGGAGTTGAAGTCCACAAGTGGCCAAGGTTGGAGAGCAGGGGTCCCAAACCTTTCTGGCTTTGTAGACTGGCCCGGAGGGGTAGGCGAGTGTGTGCACCTACCGCTGGCACAAATGGAGCTGCATACACGTGCTCACCTGCCGTTTGCACAGCCCAGTTCTGAATGGGTTGCAGCCCAGGACCAGGCCGCAGCCCGGGGTTGGCGCCTGGGCTCTAGATCTCAGGTTTTGCCAGTATAGCGCTCTGACACTCTCACATTTGAAGCTACTGTGGCAAACATTTCATCCTCCCTGGGAGGAAGAATCCCCTTCAGCCCAGTAATGTTGACTACGTGGGTTTCAGGAGGATGTGCAGAGTGCAGAGAATTTCAGTGGTCCTGGATTCAATTCGATTCGATTCTTTTCTTCTGCTCACTGACACCTGCAACATTTTCGAAGTATAAGGTGGTTTGTGTGTGTGTGTGTGTGTGTGCATGCTTTTGAGTCATTGTTGACTCCTGGCATCTGTCTGCTCAAGTCCCTGTGGTTTTCTTGGCAGGGTTTTTTAGAAGTACCTTACCATTTCCTCCTTCCCAAGGCTGGGAGGGAAGGAGGGACTGGCCCAAGATTATCCAGCTGGCTTGTGCCTTAGGGCAGGACTTGAACTCCAGTTTCTACCATAGCCTGGGGCCTTAACCACTAGGCCAGGTGTGCTCTCTTCTGCCTGGTTTACCTCAGGCAAATTAAGTCAACTTACCTGTGCTCCAACATGTATATCTCTGCCCCAACCGCCAGTACCAATGATGGAGGCCAGATGCCCACCCTCGCTGCCCTTTGCAATGTGCCTGCAGTCAGGAAGGGAGACTCTGCTGCCAGCAGCTCCCAACAAACGCCAGCGTTGGCACGGCTGATTGACACCTGGGGAATCAGCTTCACTTGCAACTCAAAAGGAGCAGAGACCCCACTGGGAGACTTGGCACGGCTGCGCCCATCAACTTACCATCTTTCTTCTTAACCCAGCGGATGGGCACCTGTTTGCACAGAGCCCGGACAGCCTCTCCTGCCTCCGCTGGTGGCACCAGGCTCCCTGGCACAACCCCCAGGAATTCCCGGTAGAATTGGGAACCGTGGCTGGGAAGCAGCGGTGGATCCTCCTGGCAGAGAAAGGAAGGATGGTGAGAGCAGCTCAGCATGGCTCCGGGACCAGGCTGCCCACTCAACCTTTGTATCCCTCAGAATCCTCCAGGCTGCTGCATCGTGGGAAGGGCTTCCTGGGAGAGGCACTGGGGAAATCGAGCCCCTTCCATCTGCCTGGCATCCCTCAAGAAGCCTGCCTGCATCGTTTCCACGCTGCTTCCCCTCAAACAGAAGGGTTTAAAGGCCAGAGTAGCCCTGGGAGCGCTGCAGCCTCAAGGGACTAAGAGGTTGCCCTTCCTCTAATCTAGGAATCTCCATCCTTGGCAACTTTAAGACTGATGGAGTTCAACTCCCAGAATTCATCAGCCAGCAAGGCTGGCTGGCGAATTCTGGGAGTTGAAGTCCACCAGTCTTAAAGTTGCTAATTTTGGAGACCTCTTGGCTGGGGCTGCCACTTTCGGAGAGGCCCTAAGGCAGGGTGTCAAACTCAAATGTCAGGATTCCAACAGTTGCCCCAATTAAATCATGATTCTCAAGCCAAACTTCAACCAACTTCAAATGATTCATGAGAGGCGACATCTTGGCACTGCCCTGTATGAAGCCAACTCTGGTCTACATAATTCACAGTCCCCTGTGACCCCGTTTCCCCCCTCCCCCCCCCGGGGTGTCTCATAAACCAGACTTCAGTTGAGCACGTTCAAAGGCTGGGTGTCGTCCTTCACGTTCTCCAATTAAATATATTTGCGGGCAAAAGCTCCAGTAGTTTAGTTACAATCTTTTAAAGATAAGAGTTGGAATGTACTTTCACTTCCGAATTGCTGCACTGCTCTTCCAGATTTCCTTCCTCTTTTGTATGGCAACGACTAAAACAGGTGCAGGAATGTTTTTTGAGTTGACACTCAAGGCCTGAAAAATATAAGGGGCCATCCTACGTCACTTCGGTCCGGTTGATACCTGGCAGCAGTTTGGGGAGTGGTGTGTCAAGCTGGCCATGCCCACCCAGTTGGCCATGCCTGCCCCCCCCAACACCTGAGGTCAACCACAGCCCTGATGTGGCCCTCAATGAAATTGAGTTTGACACCCCTGTCCTAAGGCCACCCTGTACTGGGTATCGGGGTGGGGTGGGGATATGTGATCAGGTTCTCTCCCCTCCTTCCCTCTCTGCCTCGGGAGGCGTCTTGG
The DNA here is from genome assembly GCA_004320025.1 of Laticauda laticaudata. Lineage (NCBI taxonomy): Eukaryota > Metazoa > Chordata > Lepidosauria > Squamata > Elapidae > Laticauda > Laticauda laticaudata. Next base: position 10,791 of record BHFT01069609.1, read on the forward strand.
TGAGGAATGCCAGCTCCTGAGTGGGCAGAGCAGAAACCTGAGCCCACCCGTCTTCCCTCTGGCATTTGCAGAAAAGAGGGCCTTCTGTCTCCCCGAAACCAGACCTCTGCCCTCCACGCCTTACGCGACCTCGCTCCGACTTCTGCAGTGGTGGCGGCAGCATTTTGGACAATGCTGCTTTGTTTTTGCTCACCTAACGGGCATCACCCTAAGCCAGCCAGGAGTTGCCAAACCCCCGGCCCCCCCCAGAACATTACCTACTGCTTTTCTATTAGGGGGATGGTTCTACCATCTTCCAGGAGAAGGGAAGCTCTGATTTCAAACCTCCACTGCCTTGTGGCTATATCTATGATTGGAAAAGGCTCCAGGAGTCAACCTTGAGGCAAAATCCGGAGCCAGAGTCCTGGAAGCAGTTTGTGACTGTGTACAATCACATTCTGGTAACTCCTGCAACGCAGCTGGAACTAATTGTATCGGCTTTGCTGTTTTCCATTAGAGTATTTCAGTGAGGTGGAGAGGGAGGAATCTACTGCTTGGGTAACAGTTTATCCTCCATATTAAATTATCCTGTTGTGGTTTGCCGGCAGCCGGTGTGGATGGCAGAGGTATCAGACAGTGAGGACAAAAGGGAACCAGTCAGGGAGTCTGGAGAGGCTCGGAGCGGGGAGCTGCCTTCGGAGCTTTTGGAGTCTGGCAGCAGTGAGGAAGAGGAACAAGGGGAGCCTGTTCCCAGTGTATGTGTGCGCAGAGCTGCTAGAAGGCGAGAGCAGCTGAGGCAAAAGGGGCAACTTGGGCGTAAGGCTGGGAGATGATTGCCTCTCCCATAAGGGATAAAAGTCAGCCCTCAATGACGAAGAGCTTAGCAAGAAGCAAAGCAGTTCAGTAACCTCCGAGTCCTTCGTGAAACTCTGTACTCTGATCGGTTTTTTCTAGGTTTTTGGGTTGGTTTATGTTAAGCCTTAATTGGACTTCTGTTTCTTGGCAGCATTCGACAGCACTAAATAAGCATGCTCTTATCTGGAGGAACTGGGGATAATGAGTTTTGGCTGGGAATGTAAGTCATCCCCAGCATCACATTAAAATAGATTTTACTTTTAAAATCTGTTTGTGTTTTATTAAGTTTGACGAAGCCTGGGTCAGAACATGCCCAGGCCTCATGTTCTGGAGAGGACACTCCAGCTTTGCATACAGCATTGAAATAACATGGGAAATGGCGGTTACCGGTTTCGTAGCACGATACCATAGTCTCTTGAGACTGAAGGATGCCAATTCAGGGGAAATACCTGATCATCACATCCCAGTTGAGGAACGAGCAATGGGTAGGGGGTTGAGGGGGGAGCCAACCAACCATATTGAAGGGGTTTCCTGTAACACCATATTTGGGGTTGCAAAGATGTTTTCAAAAGTGGGTTTTAAACCCATTGGCAGGCCAAGAACTCCCTCATTTCCTTCCGTTTGGGAAGGCAGCGAGAAATCGCGCTTCCAATATTTTAAACTATTAAATGTATTAAACTCCAATAGTTTGGAGGCCTTGCAAAAAACATGGTCTCTCTCTTCCACAGTTGGCAAGTAAAATTGCAAGGGAGGGTCGTAGGCAGAAGTGCACAATTTCACAATGAGGGTCAAGTAGTGTTAAGTTTTGGGCTCCATCCTTGGGTCCTTCAGCCAAGGCTGCTTGAGGCTCAGGGCTGGTCTGAGATGCTGGTCAACCAGGGCCAGCCCAATTCGGGAGACAGCTGATTCAATGACTTCTTTGGGGATTTCAAGCACTTCTTGAAAAGTTTCCTCTAGGCCAGGGGTGTCCAACCTTAGCAACTTTTAAGGCTTGTGGACTTCAACTCCCGGAATTCCCCAGCCAGCCGTGCTGGTTAACGTCTTAAAAGTTACCAAGGTTGGACAGCCTTGCTTTAGAACAAGTGACAGCAAGCCCTGGAGAGAGTTAAAAGTGCCTCACAAGTTCAGAAAAGAGAACAGGGAAACTGAAACCCCAGCTGGTTGGGTTTCTTGCCATAGCTTGCAAAATAAGCCCTGATGCAACCATGAGGTTAGTGCATTGATCCTAAGAACACACTTCTGACATTCAGAGATATAACTTCCTGTGTGCAGAGGGCCATCTTGCTCTGAATCTGAATCTCTAATCAGAAATCTCTCCACCATTATACCTTTTTTGATGGTGTTTTTTTTTTGCACACAGCCTGGAGAGAGTTCAGCAACTGAGGCAAGTTGGAACTGATTAATGGAGTGATAAATTAATGTTTGCAGAAGGAAACTGGTTGCTTTTGCCCTTCGGCTATGCCAGTCTTCTCTTATTTAGTGCCCCAGAGATGCCTGTTGGAGATTGGGAGACTAGCCTTCCCTTGCACCCAGAGATGCCCTGGCAAGACAGTGTGCCATGCCTCAAAGAGCAGCCCTCATGCTGAGAGAGAGAGAAGAAGAGAGTGAATGGATAGAGGGATGGATGGACAGACAGACAAATGAATTGGCTAGATTCTTCTTAGTCCAGGCTGTTGTGGGCTACTCACCTTGTGTTTTGATAGGTTGAAGGAAGCCTGGGCAGCATCCTGATCCCAGGCATTCATCCTCTTCAGGTAACAATTGCTGTGCCCCGCCAGCTTATAGCAGACGTAACTCTGCACAGAGAACCAGGGAACATGAGGTCCATTAAAGCTGAAGTCCACAGCCTGTTTGGAACCGGGCTGTATTGTGTGAGCAGTGTGTGTGTAACTGCCACTTGTGGAAATCTATTTGCAAATGCATACGCTTGCTCAGCAATTGTGCAGAACCAATCCCTCTCCCTACCCCCCATTACCGCCACCACTGGTCCACAAAATTGGAAAGATTGAGGAACCCTGCATTAAAGGCCCTCCCATTGGATTACACCAGACCTCAGCCCGAGCTTGGGAGATCCCCTTCCCACATGCCAAAGACCCAGCCAGACCTGCTGAGGTTCATTTGCTCCAGCAAAGAAACACAGCAAGAACAAGAATGGCATATAGAAATAAGCCAATGGAGTCACTGAGACTCGGGTGGTGATATAAATTTTCTGTATCAGTAAATGACCTTCCAGGCAGCCAAAAAAGCCAATGCAATCCTAAGTTGCATTAACAGAGGGATACAATCAAGGGAGGTACTAATAGTACTCTATAAAGCCTTAGTAAGACCACATCTAGAGTACTGCATCCAGTTTTGGTCACCACACCATAAAAAAGATGTTGAGATTCTAGAAAGTGCAGAGAAGATCAACCAGGATGATGAGGAGACTGGATGCTCCAACGTACGATGGACGGTTGCAGGAACTGGGCCTGGCTAGTCTACTGAAGAGAAGGACCAGGGGAGACAGGAGAGCAGCCTTCCAAGATTTAAGGGGCTGCCCCAGAGAGGAGGAAGGGATCAGGATATTTTCCAAGGCACCCGAAGGCCAGACAGGGAACAATAGATGGAAACTGAACCAGGAGAGATTCAACCTGGAAATGAGAAGTTTTTCTGACAGAACAATCAAGCGGAACAGAAGTTGCCTTCAGAAGTTGTGGGAGCTTCATCACTGGAAGCTTTCAAGAAGAGACTGGACTGCCATCTGTCAGAAATGGTGTGGGGTCTCCTGCTTGGGTAGGGAGTAGAACTAGATGACTTCCAAGGTCTCTTCCAACTCTGTTAATCTGTATTTGTATTGCCAAGTCAACTCAAACCATTGGAGATCTCATTCAGTTGAGCTGCAGATGTGGGGAGCAGGAATTCTCCCAGGTTCTGGGGTGTGGGAGAATCAGAGTGTGCCTGTCAGACAAGAGTCTTAACTCGAGAACACCCAACACCTGCTCCTGTCCTGGAGTGGGAGGTCCAAGGAGTTCTCCTTCTGGGGAAGGGGCTAGCAGCAGCCCAGAGCCATCGAGGGGCAAGCGACCATCCCTGCTAGCCTAGAGCTGGCTGCCAACATAGAATCCCAGCCATGTGCTGCCAGAATGGGGCATCTCCCTTCACATCTCATTGTCTTGGCAATACAGATTCACAGAGTTGGAAGGAACTTTGGAGGTCATCTAGTCCAATCCCCCACCCAAGCAGAAGACCCTACATCATTTCTGACAAATGGCAATCCAGTCTCTTCTTGAAAGCCTTCAGTGATGAAGCTCCCACAACTTCCGAAGGCAACTTCTGTTCAGTTGATTGTTCTCACTGTCATAAAATTTCTCCTTATTTCCAGGTTGCATCTCTCCTTGTTCAGTTTCCATCCATTATTCCTTCTCTGGCCTTCAGGTGCCTTGGAAAACAGCTTGACTCCTTCCTCCTCTCTCTGGCAGCCCCTCGAATACTGGAAGACTGCTCTCCTGTCTCCCCTGGTCCCTCTCTCCACTAGATTAGCCCATTCCTAAAAATGGCTGAAGACTCGGCTGTTCACAGAACTTGCCTCTTCCCTCCCCCCCCCCCCCCCCCCCCCCCCCCCCCCCCCCCCCNCTTCCCTCCCCCCCCCCCACATCCTTGTGAAATAAGACACCATCACAGGTAGATCTACTTTCTCCCCTTTAACTGGGAAAGGCAGCCTAAAGGGTCTGTGTGCTCACATTCTTGCAGTCAAACAAGATGGCGGTGGTTTGGTTTCTGGAAGACGTGATGTAGTAGGTGATGGTTTTCTTGGCCTTGCTGACCACCACTGACTGGTTCATCGAGGATCCCGGACGATTCTGGAAGTTTAATCGCATTACCTGCGAAAGAGGCTATAATGACACAACACAGAGTGTGAGGACTTTGGCAAGTTACATTAGACCCACTTCTTGTAGGTTTCCCATCCCTTCCCCTTCCCGGGTCCTTTTTATGGCAGGGGTGGACAACGATGACCCCTTTACCACCTGTGGACTTCAACTCCATGCTGCCTCAGGAATTCTGGGAGTCCAAGTTCCATAGATTGTAAAAGGACCATAATTGCTCACTCCTGTTTTACGTCAAAGAGGCAAATGGGACTGGTTTGCTGTTGCTTTCTCCAGAAGTATCTGAACTTGGGCCAAGGTGACCCTGAGGCTTGGAGATAGAAGCCAGCTGGGTCAGTTGGTTGTGCTTGATTCTTAGTTGACATTAATGTAATTTTGGAGGTACCTTACAGGGAGGCTGAGGGACTGGCCCAAGACCATCCCGCTGGCTTCATGTCTAAGGTGGGATTTGAACTCACTGGCACACTAACTACTTGTCATGCCCCCATTGGAGTCTGAATCCAAGGAGGAAGATGAACCATTGCACACCAGGGACCATCCAAAGGGCCCAACAGCAATGGCCATGATGTTGTTGAAGACTACTCTAGCATAGCTGTCCCCGCCTTCCTTAAACGGTCATTGTTTCTTAAAAAATTCATTACTGGGTCTTCTCTTCCACAACAGGTTGGAACTCAGGAAATGTCATGTCCCTGTCAGAGTCTGAATCCAAGGAGGAAGCTGGACAGCTGACAGGGAGTGGGAGTGTGGCTCCATTGGCTGTGGAGGAAACTGGGGAAGGGCAAAGTCAGGCTGGGCAAGCAGGGAAGATATAGAACAAGGGAAAGGGGTTCAGAGGAGGACCCAGGCCCACCCCCTCTTCATCCTCGGGCACACAGGGAGGAATGGAGAAGAGAGCAACGTGGGTTGCATGGATTACGAGGGAGGAAAGGGCCCTGATTCCCTTCACAAGGCACAACTGGGAAGGGAGTTTAAAGGAGAAGCAGTTTGAGAGGGGTGTTTGTCGAGAACAAACATTGCTAATGTTGGCTACTGTTATCTTAGTTCCTGGCATCCTCCCAACTGGTTGGATTTACTGCCGTGTTACTTCACTTTTGGAACTCCTTATCTTGCCCTGCTGGATTTATTACCTTATCTTGCTTTGTTGGATTTATAGTTTAAAGTTTTCTGTTTACACAGTTATGGATTGGAATATCTGCAGCCAAAGGCTGTTGCAGGATCCTGGGAGAGTTTTTCTCCAGACCGGAAGGTAACCAGAACATTGGGGGCAAAGTTGGAGCTAATAAAGAGACCTCTACTTATTATCTGGCTGGCTTGCCTTTGTGCCACGCCCAGGGTCATCACACTACAACATCAAGCACTCATGTTAAATGTAATTGCAAGTATCAAGATATGGAAAATTCAAAAAGGAAATAGAACAATTTCCTTTTTGAAAGGAAGCAGTGTCTAATGGAAATATACCCAGTAATTGATAATTTCAAGATGATTTCTTAATTATCCTGGCTTTATATTGTCCTTATAGCTGATCAGTACTTCCAACAATTTCAACCCTCCATTGCTGATGGAATTGCTTGATCTATAAAGTATTTTGGAAATTCTTCAAATACGGATTCCTTGAAGCAGGCTGCCTCCCTCTGCCATTTGTTTTTCATGCCAATTACACTTAATGAATATGGCCATCTAACCCTCTGCAGTAAACAGTAAACTCTGGGCAGTAAACAATAATCCAAACGGTTTAAGAACAATTGCAACTGCCAAGATGACCTAAATAAACCACCTTCATCTTACTGATGAGACACAAATAGACAACAGACAGGCACTCTTTGCTGTGCCCAGAGAAAAAATATCTGCCGCTACCTAGGATTGAACTCACAGCTTCCAGATTGTGAGGTGAGACCTCTACCCCTAGGCCACCACAAAGCTAAGAGAGCTTAAGGTTGACTCAGGCTCAAGGCTGACTCAGCTTCCATCCTTCTGAGATCGGTAAAATGCGATCTTAATTATGGTCATAGACCAGTCAATTAAACAGCATCATAATTTTATTTTTAAAAAGTATTCTAGGAAAAGGTAGAAAATATATTAAAACAGAAAGTGTATATTTAAAAAATGAGTCTAAAAAATGAGGAGCATTAGATGTGTATAGGGGAACATAAAGGTTAATATGTGGAAGACCATATCAAGTTATAGAGCACTCTAGTGTGGCAAACTAGATGCTCATGAAGTCTAATTTATGGCATGGGTCATCATCCAACAAATGTTAACACAACCTGGCAACATTACATGTCATAGCAGGGTTGCTATGTGAAAGTGTGTGTGTACAATTGTCCTACGTGCCTAGTTATTTATGCAATAATGGTGAGATGAGACTAGTATGAATGGCTTGTATTAGAAGCATATCCTCAGTTGTTGGGCCTTGACTTTCTGGGTGAGGAATCTTCCAATATTGGCTTTCAAGGACAGTCGAGGGGAGAGCAGAGGACTTTGAATACCAGAGTGCTTGATTAAAGGCCTTCTGGTGTTTTAAATACTTCAAGTTTAGTTAAGTATCCCTTATGGAGTCATAGTCCTTGTTGGGTTCACTGGTAAAACCATAACTTGTGCTTCCAACTCCTGGTCCCAATCCCCTAAGCTGATCCAGAAGGAATACTGCATCCAATTTTGATCATTACACTATAAAGAAAGATATTGAGACTCTAGAAAAAGTGCAGAGAAGAGCAAGAAGGATAATGAAGAGACTGGAGGATAAAACATGAAGAATGGTTGCAGGAACTGGGCCTGGCTAGTCCAGTGAAGAGGAGAACCAGGGGAGACATGAGAGCAGTCTTCCAATATTTGAGGGACTGCCACAGAGAGGAGCTATTTTCCAAAGCACCTGAAGGCCAGACAAGGAATAATGGATGAAAATTGAAGAAGGAGAGATTCAACCTGGAAATAAGGATAAACTCTCTGACAGTGAGAACAGTCAACCCATGGAACAGAAGTTGCCTTCAAAAGTTGTGGGAGCTTCATCCCTGGAGACTTTCAAGAAGAGACTGGACTGCCATCTGTCAGAAATGATATGGTGTCTTCTGCCTGGAAGCAGGGTTGGACTAGATGACCAACAAGGTCCCTTCCAACTCAGTCAATCTGTTATGAACACTAAGGAGACCATAATCAGTTCCATCAAATCCCGTTGTTAAATCAAGGGGGGGAGGGGCAATGTAGAGGCATTCCCTCCATCGATGTCCCATTAAATTTGATTGAGTGCAACCATCTCTGTGTTGTAAACAATGCTGAACTTGACCAGGAAGGATGCAGATAATCAGTTTCTTCCAGGGTCCTCTAGAACTAAAGCCAATCATTCTTGTAACAACCCTCCCAAGGAGGAAGAAAAATGGAGACCAGATAAAAAATTGTCCAGTTCTGGGGTGTCCAGCAATGGCTCCTTGACTCACCTTGTTCAGAGCAGGTGAGACCATCCCCTCTCCTTGAAGGAAGCATTAACCAGCATATAGCCAACCTCATGTCACAATCAAGAAGCCCTGAGCAACCAGGACAGTCAAAGATTGAACAAGTCATTGTACATCATCATATGCTCTTTCTTGATGGGCAGAAAAAAGCGGGTTCTGCTTCTCACTGAAATTGTCATTGGGTTTCATTGGACTGGCTTCCATACAGATTAATATAGATTAACAGAGTTGGAAGAAGCTTGTAGATCATCTCCCCCACCCAAAAAGAGACCCTACACCATTTCTGACAAATGGTGGTCCAATCTCTTTTTGAAAGCTTCCAGTGATGAAGCTCCCACAACTTCTGTTCCATGGGTTCATTGTTCTCACTGTCATAAAATTTCTCCTTATTTCCAGGTTGCCATCTCTCCTTGTTCAGTTTCCATCTATTATTCCTTGTCTGGCCTTCGGGTGCCTTGGAAAATAGCTTGAACCTCCTTCCTCCTCTCTGTGGCAGCCCTTCAAATATTGGAAGATGCTCTCCTGTCTCCCCTGGTCCTTCTCTTCACTAGTCTAGCCACGACCAGTTCCTGCAACCATTCATCGTATGTTTTAGCCTCCAGTCCACCATGTTCTTCTGATGCATGGGACATTGTGAGATTTCACTTTGAGGCTACAGTTGTCTGAATTGTAATTAATGATACAGTTGTCTGAATTGTAATTAATGGAGAAGATGCAGATAAATCCATGACACCTTCATTTTCTGCTCTACTTTACATTACTGGATAGATCATCTCAATTTAAGACACAGATGACTGAACTCACAAGCTCCAAGGATCCTGCTTTCTTCACCAGGACCAAGAGGCTTAAAGTCCTCCCAGAAAATGATGCTAGATCCCACCTCAGGCATCTTCCTAGGATCTGCAGTTGAAATCCAACTTCAAGGAAATCTGAGGAACTCAATCCAGATGCCAGGAATAGTCCTTGCAGAGGCTCTATGCCAGGACTGTCATGGTGAGGGAGGGACTGAAGGGTGGGATAAGGGGGGGGGGGGGGAAACCAGCNCTGAAGGGTGGGATAAGGGGGGGGGGAGGGAAACCAGCATGAAAGGAATCGAAACTACACATTGTGCTGTTCTCTGAGAGCCGCCAGCTGTTCCAAGGTCACATAATGGAATGCAGAACCAGACTAGAAAGCCAGAGACTTTTACCCAAACTGTTCAATTGGACGTTTAAAGATAACCAGGGGGAAAGTTGGGAACAAGGGAAACGTTAACCAGATGCTTTGGGCGTGAAAATCCCAGATCTGGTTTTGCTTCTTCTGTAACCACTTGGCTTTAGGAAAGTGTACTTTCATTAACAATGGATTCGAGAGTCTTTCTTTTCTAATTGACCAATTTGGGACAAATGACACTCTGCAAATATTTTTTCCTCCTTATCTAGAAGGAACTAAATCATATTAAGCACACTGGTGGGAATCAAATGTTTTTTTACTAGTGGTTCTGTGGGTGGGCTTGGTGGGCATGGCAGGGGAAGGATACTATAAAATCCCCATTCCCTCCCCACCCCACTAACCTGCTTTCCAGCTCCATTCTCCTGTGCAGGGCAACCAAAGGAGGCGCAGCCAATCAGCTGGGACTCAATGGGAGGCAGAGAAGAGATGGGGTTGGCAGGGCCAGTCAGAGATGGGATTGGCCAGTTCTCCGAACTGCTCAAAATTTATCCAGAACTGGTCAGAACCGGCTGAATACCACCTCTAATTAAGCAGATTATTGACCAGCTCTCTTCAGATGTGATGTAGGCAGAAAGAAATAGCTATTTCTACCCCCCCCCATCTTTGTTACTGCAAGATAATCCTTAAGAAAGGCTCTTGCCAGGATCGAATGGGGTAGAATTTGCTTTAATGCAGGTGTGCTCCTGGCATCTCTTCCGCAGATGCAATCAGTTCTTCTGGAAGGTGCGATTCCGGTTCTCATTCCAAGTGGTGACCAAGGACTTGGATCAAACGGCACCAGAAACAACCAAAGTCCCTTAAAACCCAGTAGGGTCCATCTGGTGCCTGGGGGAGGAGGGGAGAGAGAACTATACAAATGTGTTCCAAACCCAGGGGTGGGATTCAAATTTTTAACAACTGGTTCTGTGGGCGTGGCTTAGTTGGTGGGCGTGGCTTGGTGGTCATGTTATTGGCTGGGTGTGGCCAACTCAATATCACATCGAGGCATGCATCTCCTCGCCTGGCCTCTTGTGACTGTGGGGATGCTGCAACAGTCATAAGTGTGAAAAATTGTCATAAGTTACTTTTTTCAGTGCCACTGTAACTTTGAAGGGTCACTCCACACAAGCAAAGTACCAGCAAAGGAGGGGGAAAAACTCCAGAGAAGTTCCTGAGACAGGAAGTCTAGTCCTGCCAAGAATGTAATCAGGGTCAATGGAGAGGCAGCTTCTGTAAGCAACACCAGAATGTTTCCTTCCTGCCTTCCTTACAGGATTAGGCCAGGAATTTCTTCTAACAACTGATTCTCCAAACTGCTTGGAATGTTAACAACCGGTTCTAGATAGGTGCAAACCGGTAGAATCCCACCCCTGCCCAAATCCCTGCAGGAGGGTGCAGCCAAGGGAACTCAAGGCCAACAGAAGTGTTCTGCCTGTGGTCGGATTTGGATTTCTGCCCTGAGCAAAACGTTGGATCTGACAGCCTCAAAAGGCCCCTTCAACTCTAGGACTCTATTGTCTTCTATATTCTTCTTCTACGAAGGTTGATATACCTCTAGTATTATCAATACAATCTGGTAGAAAAAAATATTTTATACAAATTGAACAATCTGTGGAAGATAACAGGAAGAAAGAGCCAGTTTGGTGTAGTAGTGAAGGTGCTGGCCTAGAAGCCAGGAGGTGGTAAGTTCTAATCCTGCCTTAGACATGGATGTAACTTTGGGCCAGTCACTCACTATCAGCCCAATCCCACCTCATCGCGTTGTCAATAGGGAAGACATTTGAAGCATTTTTACTGCCTTGAGTTATTTACAAAAAAATTAAAAGATGGGATAAAAGAAATCTTTTCTTAAAAAAGAGGCTCCTCTTCCTCTTCTTCCTTCCCCCCTCCTCTTTCTCCTCCTCCCAGCATGCTATCCATTTTCCATTCTTCAAAGGGATGATGGCTTCCATCCTTCAAACTGAGAGTGTCTTCAGCATGGTTTTTTGCAAGCCTGCAGCCTTATCTTGCTCAGATGGAGAGAATATTTTTCGGCTACCCCTTGCAAAAGAATTGAGCATTGGGGCTAACAGTGCCTGGCAGAAAGCCATGTCTTACCTTGGGTGAAACTTGGGTGAAGCTGACAGTTGCTGCCACCATGATGCAGATAATTCCACAGATCAACATAATGGAGAGGGTGGCCCCAAATGTCCTGGAGGGGTTGTGGGATTCCGCTGGAGGGGGCTTTTCCTAAATGGAAGAAAGGGAAAATTAGTCCTCAAAAAAGTGCCTGGATTCCATTATTGGTTTCACGGATTGAACAGTGAAGATATCACCCAGTTAGTTTTGAACTGTGTGAAAAACATAGCACTGGAGTGGAGCAAACTCCTCCAGTGATGTTAATCAAAATTATGTAAGATAATGTAAACTAATATTTAGTGCCATTGCTTGATGTGTAAACTTTCAAAAGCTACAGATATTTCCAAGAGTTAGAGAAATTTGTCTTGGCCACAGCATATAAATAATCTGTAAATTGTACAGTCTTCCTGTAGCCCTAGAAAATGTGGCATCCGACTGACTTATTTTGGTTATCAAATTGATTATATCTAATCTATCTAATCTATATCTATACAACTGTCTGCCTGCCTGTGTCTGCCTATCCACCCATCCATTCTTCCCTCCCTCCCTCTCTTTCATTATCTATCATCATCACTTATCTATGGTATCTATCTATCTATCTATCTATCTATCTATCTATCTATCTATCTATCTATCTATCTATCATCTATCTATCTATTATCATCTCTCTATTATTTTATGTATTTTTTTTCACATGAACACTGAGAGTATATGCACCAAAACAAATTCCTTGTTCCTCCAATTACACTTGGCCAATAAAGAATAAATCTATTCTATTCTATTCTGTTCTACTCCTATCCTATCCTATCCTATCCTACCCTACCCTACTCTATTCTTATTCTATTCTATTCTATTCATCTACATTTTTCATCTCTCTCTCTCCATTTATATATCTCTATATACATGTACACAAACACACACACACAAAGAATGTATAAACTTACAGCAAAGAAGAAACGTAATTACCTGAGCATCTTTTCCGAGAAAGGATTAATGTGGGACTTGCTCTCAGACTAGAGTTCTCATCTAATGGCACCTACAACACAAAGCTCTACCTTCAGCCTCTCCAAATGGGTCCTTCCAGATGTGAAGGGCCAGCCAGACCAAGACATCTGGTTGTGGGAACCCTGAGGAGATTAATTCCTTATGGGACATTGTAGCTAGCAGGTGCCTCCAAGGTGGTTCTCTACGTGGGGAAAGGAGATTCAAAAGCAGGCTGCCGAGTTTTCAACCTGTGGAGTAGCGCTGGACCCAGGAGTGATGGAGGGGCTTCATTTAAGCAGCATCTTTTCTCTCCCCCAGGGCAACATGGAGGGAGCCCAGGGCATCCAGCGACGCTAAGCCATTTTGGGGCAAAAAAGCACCCACCGCCATTAAGACTCGATCCCTTACTTGCAAGCAGGGAGTCAGGGCTGCGGCCCTCCCTGGGCAAGCCTGGTGGGGAGGGAAGGCTACTTACTGCATTGAGAGTGGTGTGGGCCACAGCCTGCTCCTCCATCCCAGATCTCCCTTTCCTTGAACTGAGTCGAGGCTTTGCAATTCCAAAGAAACTCAAGAAGGTACCCAGGAGAGCCAGGTGAGCAGTGCCCCCGGATTCCCAGCCTGGGCAGAGGCATGTGGAGGTGAAACTAAGACTACCTAGTGGGTGGAGGGAAGGGGGGCTGCAGAGAGATGCTGGCCAGGCCCCAGTGATGCTTGCCCTGCCCTGCCCGGAGAGACAGCCAAGGCATTCATGGGAGCACAATCGAGGGCTTTGTGTCAGGGCCCTTGCATGCTGGCAGATGTTCCAGGGCTCCGCAGCCTTTTCTTGGAGGAAGGAACCTGGCTGGGGGAGAGCAGCTGTCTGCCCCCAGGCCCTGACAGCAAAGGTTGGGGGTGGTGGATGGCCAATGCCCTGCTTGCCCACCAGCTCCAGCGTTTCATCTTCCACTGCCTCGAGAGAGATGCTCTTTGCTCCCCTCATTTTCACTTGCTTATTTCCACGCACAAGGAAAGGAGCTGCCCAACGGGTGGAAACTAATCAAGGAGAAGCAACTTAGAACTCAGGAGAAATTTCCTGGCAGTTACAACAATTAACCAGTGGAACAATCTGCCTCCAGAAGTTGTGGATGCTCCAACACAGGAAGTTTTTAAGAAGATGTTGGACAACCTTTTGTCTGAAGTGGTGCAGGGTTTCTTGGCAGGGGGTTGGACTAGAAGACCTCCAAGGTCCCTTCCAACTGTTCTGTTCTGCTCGATTCTATTTTATTCTATTCTATTCTATATTCTGTTCTGTTCTGTTCTGCTCTATTCTATTCTATTCTAATTTTCAGGGACAAGAAGCCATCAGATAAGGAAACAGTTTTCTCCCACAACTTTGTTTTGATAGAGCCCATTTGCTGTGGGGTATTTGATTATTAGTTTCAAATGGCTTTTTGATTAGCTTACGGTTTGTTTTTTCTGAAAACTCAGAAACTGGGGGAATTCATAGCCCAGATTGAGAATGTTGTGTGAATGCCATCCATATGTCACAAAAACAAGTCTGTTGTGAAATACAGTTGCTTCCTTTGGTTTCCCCTACCCTTCCTCTTCCTCCCTCTCCAGCCCTCTCTTTCTATCTCCTTCAAGGTTGCAAGGCCCTTGTGGGAGGAAAGTTCTAAACTTCCTGTTTTGAGAAAGTAGAGAACATCTGCACCTTTAAGTGTGCAAATTTCCTTTGCAAACGTGAAAAGGAGCTTTGATTTCTGTTTCGTTCATGGCACAAAAAGTAACTATCAGGACAGCAATGTGTAAGGGGCTTGCCTTGTTTTAAGATTATTTTGATTTTGATTTCCCAACCTAGCTCACAGTTTTGCTGTTTGATCTGCACCTACTAAAGGATTTCAAGATTGGCCACAGGTCAGCTCCAGATGGCCACACTCTTCTCACCTGGAGTTGAAAAGAGAGTGATGCAAACCCAAAGCTCACCAAAGCCCCCATTGTGCAGAAAACTCTCCGTTTGCAATCTGCACGGACACTAAGTAAGCAGGACTGGTCAGCTCTCCATATTCCTTGATGTCCTTAACAGATTAACAGAGTTGGAAGGGACATTGAGGGTTATCTTGTCCAACCACCCCAAAAGCAGGAGACCCTGCACCATTTCTGACAGATGGCAGTCCAGTCTCTTCTTGAAAGCCTGAAGTGATGAAGCTCCCACAACCTCTGAAGGCAACTTCTGTTCCGTTCAGTTGATTGTTCTGTCAGGAAATTCCTCCTTATTTCTAGGCTGAATCTCTTCTTGATCAGTTTCCATTCATTATTCCCTGTCTGGCCTTTGGGTACCTTGGAAAAGAGCTTGAACCCCCCCTCTGTGTAGCAGCCCCTCAAATATTGGAAGACTGCTATCCTGTCTCCCCTGGCCCTTCTCTTCCTTATACTAGCCCAGTTCCTGCAACTGTTCTTTGTATGCCTTAGTCTCCAGTCCCCTCATCATCCTGGTTGCTCTTCTCTGCACTTTTTCTAGTCTCAACCTTTTTTTAATAGAGTGATGACCCAAACTGGATGCAGTTGTCTATGTGTGGTCTTGCTAAGGCTTTATAGAGTCCTGCTAGAGGACTGAAAAGAGATTCCAGAGGAAGCCTGCTCTGAGATCTGGGCCACGCGGGCCGGTCATCTTTCTGTGGCACACCTGCCCTCTTCTCTTGCCAAGCAATCATACCTGGCAAGAGATCACACTCGCCTCCCTCCTCCTTCTGAGACCCTCTGATAACAAGAGGTGGGATGGAGGAGATGGAATGCTTTTATACCAAGCCTTCTCATTCCCCACTTTCAAACAAGCGTATTTGTGCACATCACAGCTCGAGCTTAAAACTGGGCACCATTCCCACAGCCCTCCCTCTATTATGGCTGAAAAGCTGAGCTCTGCAGTCCCTCCAGTTTGCTAGTGAACTGGGTATGTCTAGTCTAAGGAGGAAAAGCGTTAAGGCTGAGATAGTGAGCTTTGGGTTTGCAACTGTGGATCAACCCGGTCCTTTTGTGGGTACAAAACTGTCCGGCCACAAAGTTCCTTTGCTGATAGGCACCAGTGCAACCCTTTGCTTTACAAACTTGTTTTCCCAAATTCCCTGCTTCAAACAAATCTATTTGGCTTCTGGAACTGCTTCTTAGTTCCTTTGGGGAGTAGGTGGGGCACAACTGGGATTCATGACGACTGAACGCGCCTTTTTACTCAGTGACCATATGCCGGTTGGGTTTTTGAGGAAGGGACCTGGGGTATAAATTGAATGCTGGCATGTATTGGGTTTCAGATGGAATTCATTTGGAATTGGCTGATGGGGGGGGAGATGAGAAGATCTCTTTGATCTAGACTTCTTATTGTGGGTTGCAAGGAGTGTTCTGACTCCAGTAAAATACAGATCTCTTCCAGATCCAGAGCCATTTGATGTCCCTATGGAAAATCTGTCCTTGATTCTTTTCCTCTGGAGGCCCCCGTCTCCAAGGCAGGAGAAAGGTGTGCCAGATATTCTGCTTGTTCTTTTCGTGCGGTTTTGGAATCTTCCTTCCTGCCAGAAGTCTGTCCTGCTGCAGCAGCAATTGAACTCGTTGGACTCATCAGAGCCTGTGACCAAACACTATTTTTTCTGTATGGACTCAAAAACACCCTCGTGGAGTTTGTCATTCATTTGATGTTCTTTGGGGAAGGAGAAAATTCCTAACTTCAACTTCCATTTCCCACATTTCTTTTATTCATGCTGTTAATTATTGCAAGCTTTTGTTAAAGCCTTTCTTAGAACAACCCTTTGGATTTAAACAGTTGTTGGAAGGTGTTAAGGGAAAAAAGACCCCGTATGCTGAGAAGCACCACCATTCTGGATGCAGTTCAACGAATTACGACTTGAGTCAAACCTTGCCTCCTTTGGGGGATGGGTTACATTGAAAACTATGGTCTCACAGGAGACGGATGGGCCGAGATAATTTATAACAAGCCAAGTTGGGGCCTTGAGAATTCTCACCATCATCTTTCGACCATTCTACACCTTGTCCATCAACATTCTTGCCCCACTGCCTGATGAAAGTCAGGTCATCACCATTTTTCTGAAGGCCAACAGGGAGAAGGTCTGGTATCTGGGGAGGGATGGGTGGGGGGTGGGGGGGAGAGCTGTCCTGAAAGATAGGCACCATAAGAGAAAAGACCCAGCCTCTACCAGGTGACCATACATAAAGAGGAGCGAGAACATACCAACCCTGGCCAGATCTAGCAGGATGGGCAGAAATTACGTGGAAAGGTGATCTCAAAATTACCCTGGCCCCATCCCTTTCGACTATAGGGCTTTAGCTCTTGGCCACTTTAAGACTTGTGGACTTCAACTCCTAGAGTTCCTCAGCTAGCCATGCTGGCTGGGGAATTCTGTGAGTTGAAGCCCACAAGTCTTAAAGTGGCCAAGGTTGGAGACCCCTGCTCTAGACTATAAAAATGACCACCTGAATTTTGAACTGCAGATGGATCACACACAGTGGGGGCTTCCTGGGCAAAGAATCAGTCTTTAGAGCCTTATGAAAGGCCAGCAGTACCAGGATATACTAACTTCTGGAAGGAGAATGTTCCATATGGTTCACATTGAGTGCATTGCTGTGTTGTAACCAATCAAATAGATGCAGTAAAATGCCTATCTTTGTAACTCCAGTCCTGTTCCAGGTCTTGCCTAATGGCTTCTCCTTACCCAGCCTATCAATAAATCAATATATGTAGGGGTGCCTTGGGGGTCTCATTTAAAATACTCCTAAGGGGAAAAAAGTTTTCCTTTAGTGTAAAATGAAAAGATGAGACACACAAAAAGGAAGCAAACGTTATGTTTAATGTGACTCAAGGTCTGGATTGAAGTTAGATAGCAGTTTTACAGTGCCTGCTTGAGAATTTGACAGTGCAGCTTTGTTAAGAAAAGATACAATGAAAGCAGATGGCCGGTTCCACTTTGTGGCCAGCTTGTTTGAGCAACTGCTCTGACCATCTAAGCATTTAATGTAGATTTGACACAGCCCTGAATCTCTCTGGAACTGTCTCAGAACAAGTCCTCCCAAGAGATCCATTTTCTTTTTCTTTTATTGGTTTACAGAGTTTACATAATCAAGAGAACATTTTTTAGACTTAGAAATGAAAAGCTGATAAAAGAAAAAAAGAGAAAAATTATTTGAAGACATAATCATCTATCTTTTAGCACTTCAAAAGCGGTGGAGAGATTAATGTAATTTATAATCACAGAATGTCTTCCACTATAGATAATGCTATTGCTGTATGAAAAAGTCAGAAATTTCAAGCACCTTCAATATTGAAAATGTTGTCCATGCAAGATAACTGAAATACATTTGAAGCAAAAAAAGAAGTATCTTTCCTTGGTTCCCAATTTTTAAAAGTCTTTGTCTACATACTTTTTAAAGGTGAATCTGGCAACTGATTCTGCAAGAGAATTACCTGAGCACCTGAAAAGTGCAATCATGTTTACTGCAGACCGACAAGGCAAAAATGGTTCATACATCTGTTTTCAGCAAGTGCCAAGAAAGATCTGCAAAAGATTTTTCTTGTGTCCTATCAACAACCCAGAAGATTCCAATAGGAAGCACTAAATATGTTGATATAGTTGCTTCATCAACACTGACTTCAAAATGGCTTTAAGGAAAAAGAAAACACCTGCATGTATTTAAGATACTGAAGAACAAAATACTTGTAAATTCACTGTTGCCATGAAGAATCCCCACTATCAACTGACTGACAAATGAACTCAGCATTCTATCCGGACACTTAGTCAAGTAATTCAAATACGATTCAATCTGATTTCTGAATGATGGACTTTTGTTACATGTTTGACCAATAAAACCAATTTGCAATATGCTGTTAAAATAGGTACCATAAATAGAAATTCTAAAGAATATCTAGAGAAACATATGAAGCCTGATGGTGTATTTCTTGTTTTGCATATGAAGCAGTGCAAATGCCACTGGGCAGGAGCAAAAACATTACGAATGGATACACAATGATTTCCATTCCCCTGAAATATCTGACCCAGAACCCAAGTAATCATAAAAACCAATCTTAAAATAATGTCTCAGATACCAGAGCAGCTGCCCTTAAAACTGCTCAATTCCCTGAATTTCCAAAGATTGCATTACAAACCACCACAGTGCAAGGTTTAAACAGAAGCCTGCTCAGTCCTTCAGCTCAGCTGAACAGGCCTCCACCCTGATACCTGAACACCAGCCAGACACAGCTTGATGTGCCTGAAAGCTGATAAGACACACACACACACTTCCCTCTTTCTTTCAAAGTGCATTTTTTAAACAGGAATTTGTAAACAGAGAACTCAATTTGAATGTTGTGCACGAAAATCATCTTACTTTTGCAAGCAGCAATTGTGTGCAACGCAGTAACTGAGAAAATGCTACCAGCCTGAAGAGACTGCCTTGGGGTGAAGAAAGACCTCTGCAGAGCTGGAACATCTCCCTTCCTTAATCGGTGAGAGCAGGGAGGAGGTCCCCTATGCTATCGACGTAATAATCAGGGACCAGGTTTCTGCGTTCAGGACAGCCGCTGTTGAGGTGGCCCTTAACCTCATCCAGTGTCGTGACCCCGGTGAGAGTGAGGAGGGTGGTCAAGCCGCAGGTGTTGCCCATGAGGATGTCTGTGTCCAGGCGGTCACCAACCATGATTGTGTGTGCAGGGTTAATCTTAAACTCGCTGGCCACACACTCAAACATGAAGCGGCTGGGCTTGCCCACAATGAAGGCTTCCCGCTCTGCAGCTGTCTCCACTGCCTTGACAAGGCAGCCCGTCCCTAAAGGAAGAAAGACCAAAAAGAGAAAAAAATGAAGAAATCAGCAAGCAAAAGGGAGGGGGGGGGCAGATGCAGTGGCGAGGAACTGGTGCAAACCTGAGCAGGTCATATAACTTAGCCTTTACTTTGCTACAGGGAAAAAAAAAACCCTGTATGGCTGAAGTTGGGGATGTCCTGCCCCTTCGGGCCTGAAGTTGACACCACTTTTGCTTGCATTGCCTTCGCTCAAGCTTGAGTTTTGCTGGATTTCATGGCCACCATGCAATCCCAGAAGACATGCCACCTCTTAATGGAGGGACTGTAGAAGTGGTGTACTTGCAGCTATGCCTGTTCCAAAAGACTTTTGCAGCTTCAGATCCAAAGTCAGCACATCCCCAGATCCAGGGAGTGATGGCAACACTAGAAGGAAATGCATGTATGCAGTGATGGGATTCCAATAATTGACCAACTGATTCTCTGCCCTAATGATTTCTTCCAACAACCAGTTCGCCAAACTGTTCAGAAAGTTAATAACTGGTTCTCCTGAAGTGGTGCGAACTGGCTGAATCCCACCACTGCATGAATGCCACAATTATCATTCCAAACATCAGCTGAGCAATGAAAAACCATGATGCAATGGATAAACAGGCTTCAGGATTTAAGTTTCTGTGGACAGAACCCTATTTCTATTATGTGTAAGTATTATCCCAGGGAAGAAAAGAACATGTATACACAAAATGGGAAATTTTGTTTTTGAACCTGAAATAAACAAATTGCATTTAGCAGGTCCTGGGTGGACTATCATCTAGTTGATATATTATTTATTCTGGGTAAAACAAAATCTAAGTGGTCTTATGTAGGTGAAGGCCTCTCTCTCCTCTCCTACTCCATGTGCCACCCACGACACATCCATGTGCCGTTCCCTGCTTTTCCTTAGGCATTGCCAATGTTTCAAGCACAGAATACTTAATATTCTCATGTGCACATCACTTTCTCCATCTTCCTAGTCATGCATGGAATGTTTTGTAATAACATAAACGGTAGAACTGGGATAGGATAGCTTGTTAAATGCCCTATTAGACCCAAAGTCTGTTCTAAATGGTAATTTACTTATATTTGAACGTCAGGGATACTGGATGGAACAACAGGATATAAACCAATTAAAGAATAATAAATGATTATTACTCGACACATGGCTTTAATCCAGGACCTGTGAATGGGGCTTTATTGCAGGGGGAGGGGGCTATATGCAGCTTCCACAAACACAATCCCAAGAAAGAAACTATTCCCAGTATAATTAGTATAAGGTTGTTTAGGGATTGTTACGCCTTTCCCTTTTAGAATTAAACTGAGAGGTTTAGCCTATAAGTCACTGGATCAAGCGAAGAATTTACTAGTGGGAAGGCAAGAGATGTGATCTTGCAGAGCCTCGGAGCCTTAGCTGAGCCAAAGAGGCTTCTGAGTGGCCCAAGTACAGGTAGTCCTTGACTTACAACAGTTCACTTAGTGACCATTCAAAATTACACTGGCACTGAAAAAAAAGTGACTTAGGACAGTCTTTCATACTTAGGACCATTGCAACATCCCCAGTGTCACCTGATCAAATTCTGGATGCTTGGCAATTGACTCACACATATGACTGTTGGTCATGGTCACCCTTTGCGACCTTCTGAGAAGCAACAGGAGAAGCCAGATTCACTTTAACACCATCAGGGTTGCTCGTTTTCTGTTAATGCAGAGGTCTCCAACCTTGGCAACTTTAAGACTTGTGGACTTCAACTCCCAGAATTCTCCAGCCAGCATTCAATTCTGGGAGCTGAAGTCTACAAGTCTTAAAGTTGCCAAGGTTGGAGACCTCTGCTCTAAACATGTGGAATATCAGATTAAGAGCCATGTAGATTAAATGCTCAGGCGAAGAAAGAAACACTCCAGTCTTCTAAGGGCTCTGATTTGGCCTGTGACAGCAATAGCCCTGCGGAAGGATGCAGGAGAAGAGGGAACTTCCCCACACCTAATTTTAAGCTCTGGGTTAATCGTGAGAGGGCACTACACAAATACTGCTGCCTAGGTATGAATGGCCAGGACCAAAATGAAGAATTGGCTTCAAATTTTGAGAAAACTGCTTAGCCCAAGCAGACAACTACATATTTAGCTCAAACATAAACCCGGTATCTGGCTGGGCAGCAACTAGATTTAAAACTGCTCCTAGCATTAAGTTTTTTGCACCAACAGAAGCTAGCAAAACTGCATCTGGATATTAAAGCAGGGATCTGAACACTCATCTGGAGAAGTAAGTTAGTAGGCAAAGGGCAAAAGCCAGAAATAGGGATTTCAACAGGAACAAACACAAAGTCCCAAAATTTGATAGGAGGAAGCTTCAGGGGCTTCAAGGACACCAAAAAGGAGAAAGGTCTGGGATCTTGGTGGATAAATATGAACTTACAAAGTGATATAACCACAAAGAAAACATGACTGACTGAATCAACAGAAAGACTGGCTGGAGAATTCTGGGAGTTGAAGTCCACAAGTCTCAAAGTTGCCCAGTTTGGGGACCCCGGTGTTAATGGTTCACTGTGGCAAGGAAAGTCGTAAAACGGGGCAAAGTGTCACTTCACCGGTGTCTCGCTTAGCAACATAAACCGTGGTCCTAAGTCGAGGACTGCCCCTCCCGGGTTGACTTGACCCCCCTCCGCCCCCGCCCTCTCTTTTCTGGTACTGGCGGGTTGCAAAGGTGGGCCGCCCGGTGCAGCCGAGAGCGGGGCTCCGTCCCCCGCGGCGGCCACGTACCGGGCACGGCGCTGCCGCCCTCGAGCGGGAGGCGGTTGTCGCGGTTGGTGCCGACCAGCAGGCAGCCGCGCCCGTCGCCGTCGCCCCGCAGCAGGTAGCGCAGCGCCAGGCAGAGCTTGCCGTAGGCGAAGTGCTCGTCGTAGCCCACCAGCACAGCCCGCACCGAGGGGTCCAGCGGGGCGCGTGCGCCGAAAAGGGCGGAGCCCGGCTCGGGGGCGGGGCCGACGCCCAGGTGGGCTACGCCCAGCGCCTCCAGCTCCGCGCTCAGCGCCGGCCCGCCTAGCACGTAGGCGGCAGCGCCCGGCGGGAGCGCGCGGCTCAGGTGCCGAGCGGCGCAGTAGGCGGAGCCGAAGACCTGGCCGGGTTCCGCGGGCGGGAAGCCCAGGCGCCGCAGCTTCTCGGTGTAGGCCTGGCGCGTCCGTGAGGAGTTGTTGGTCACGTAGCAGAGCCGCTTCGCGCCGCGCGCTTCCAGGCGGTGCAGCGTCTCGGCCGCGCCAGGCAGTGCCGCCTCGCCCCGCCACAGCACGCCGTCGCAGTCGAAGAGCATCGCCTCCGTCTGGGACAGCAGCTGACGGGCCAGCGCCGCGTCCAGCCGCCGACACTCCTTGGCCGCCATCGTGGGACGGCGGATGAGAGGACGGACGCCGTGCCTCAACGCCTCACGAGCTCCCGCCGCGTTGATTGGCTGGGAAGCGGGACAGGGCCGCCTCTTGCTCTTCTGGCGAAACCTCCGGAAACCGCAGCCGGCGCCGCTGATTGGCTGCCCGGGGAGAAGCGCGCGCCGGTTGGCCGAGCCGTTGGCTGTAACGCCGTGCGGGCCCCGCCCCTGTAAGTGAGCCGTCCTCGTGTTCCCGTTGGCTGAGCGCCTGGCCGGCCGCGCCTGCCCACCGAGGCTGCGACTAGGCTCCAGCGAGCCCGCCTCCCCGCAGCGCCGGCCCGTTGTTATGACGACACGGCCGTAAAGCCGCCATCTTGGTGGTTGCGGCGCCTTGCGACATGGAAGCCGCGATGGCAACGGGCGCTGGGCCGGCGGGGCTTACGGCAGCTGGGCCACGGGGACGTGAGGGCGCTGCTGAGGCGACGGCGGCGGGCGGCCTCCCTCAGTCTCCCGCTGCCGCCGCCTTCCTCAGCCTCCCGACGCCTTTCGAGGAAGAAGGTACTGCCGGCCGGAGGAAGGCGGGGGAGGGGCCCGGTGCTGATGGTGTTTCAGGGCCTTCCGGGAGAAGCGGCGCCTCGTTTTCGCCGCGGGGACGGGCCTGTCTTCTGAGAGGCGAAAGGCGCCGCGGAGGCGGCGGCTGCCATCCACGTCATGGGGCCGGATCGAAGCGGCGCCGGCTCAATGCTATACGGAATCTTCCCGGGGGGGGGGGNTCCGGGGGGGGGGGGTGTCGTCGGTGTGGCGGCGAGGCGCAGCCCCGGTCGGTTTCTCGAGCTGTGAAGAGTTGCTCTCTGCAGCGGCCTACCTCGCAGGGGAGTTGTGGGAGCGGAAGGAGAGAGCGCAGGCAGATGGGCCAAGGGGCAAGCATAGGGAATAGCGGACGGTGCCGCTTCCCCCGCGGTGGCGTAGCCCCGAGAAAAGAGGCTTCCAGGGTAGGTAAGGGGTGCCTGGCCCTTTCTGCTGAGGGCCTCCCTGCTTTTGAGCATGGATTCCCCCTCCCCCACCGGGCTGGTGCAGGTGCCAGGAAGCTAACAGTAACAGAGTTGGAGGGACCTTGGAGGTCATCTCGTCCAACCCCCTGCTCTGGCAGGAGAACTGTACTGTTTATGATTAGATGACTGTCCAATCGGAGGAGATGCTCTTCCGACTCTTGCTGGGGCTGGCAAGGGAGCCTTTCTCAGGCACCCCTTTTTGGAGACTGAATCCCAGCCTGGCCTGAGCTTGTTTCTGATTGTTTAGGCTGGATCTTGATCACCGTTCTTGCCCTGGTCTGAAAAGGATGCTCTTTCAGAGGCATTAGCTCCACTGTTTGCTTTGGAATGATTGACAAATGTTTAAAGCTGTTGCTACTGTTTTATTATCCCAAGCCTGTAAAGGTCTGAATGAATGCAGTTGCTGTGATTGGTCTTAAAAAATGTGACAGGGTCCTTATTTTCTTGCCTTCCAGATGAAGATGATAGGCACAAATGTGGTCGCTGCCAGTCTGAGTTCACTTCTTTGGAAGAATTTGTGCAGCACAAGCTGCAGAAGATTTGCCAGAGACCTCAGGAAGCAACTGCAGCAGCAACCTCGGCAAGTTTTCTCGAGGCAGCGTCTAAGCTTGCTGGACATGGGATCTCTCTGGGGACCAGGCTGGGGGCGGGTGGGTTTGCAAGCTGGGTAAGTAACTTTTGTAGGCTCAGGTGGGTAATGGTTGCAAAATGCATCACCTCATCCTTAGAAGAAACATTAGCATAAGACATGGGAGATGCTTTTACCACTTCCAGCATTGTAAATTTTATATTAAAAATATATTTTGGAACATCCCTACTGCAAGAGGTATTTTCATATTGAAGCTCCATTTGTTCCATCAGGTGATTTCGCCAGTTGAAGCATCTATAACTGTAGCTCATATAGTTGTTGAAGCAGCTCCAATAACAGAAGAAATCAGCCATGTACCTGAAATTGTAGGTAGGTCTACCAGCCACTTAAAAGTTATTTTAGGCAATCAGTAAGCCTACTGCAAGAGTTTAAGGGGGAGGAGTGTAATGGAGGAAGAGTGAGTGCTTTTCATGCAGAAGATCCCAGATTCAGTTCCTGGCATTTAGCAAGGAATCCTCTTGAAATGTTGTTGCTGTCAATCAATGCTGCCAGTGATGGATTAAAAGATAAATGGTATGGTGCCATTTGCAGCAATTTGTTGTGACTTGGTAATTTTCCATGATTTTGAATAAATGTAACCGTCAAAAGTCAGGTCCTCTGAAGGTTAGATAAAAACATGCTCTTCATACAAAGTGCAATGAAAAGGAAAATGTCATGCTATGAATTATTCAGATAAATAATATCTTAAAGTTGTTCTGTAAATCTATGTTGGTCTAAGGTTATTGGGAACTGGGGAAAACCCAGTAAAGAGAAAACAAATGATTATTTTTCCCGGAAGAAAAATAAAGATTTAAAGCTTTTTTAATTTAGAAAAGGTGTGACAGAACATTCTTAGACCACTTTATGTTTAAAGTGGAATGAATGGGTAGGAGTCATCCAGGTCCTTTTCTCCTCCTGAAACTTGAGCATCGAAGTGCAAGTGGTTGCTGGAATAGAATAGACAAAATGCTTTTGAGAACAATGTCTGATTGTTAGATGAGATGAAATGTATTGGTAGATTCACAGAACGTTATTTGTCCATTGATACTATATTTTGATGTGATCCAGAGTAAATTCATATGAACATTACATGGAAATGCTTTCTCCACTGACAACCCTTCATGTTCTGCCAAGGCCTACAGAGGGATTTGCTTCAGTCTGCATGGCAGAAACTCCATCATTGGGGAGGGGGGTGTCCAATATGGCTACCCAAAAAGTAGCAATAGCTGGTTATGGAACATGATCTTCTCTAAAGAATCTAACTGGCTTTGGGCCTCTTTGCAGGTAGTGGGCAAATCAAGGAGGTGGTTGTAGGTGAAGATCATGTCTTTGAAAGCCCCAATGGCCACAGTGATGAAGATGGCGGAATTACTCAGAATAATCCAGAAGGCCCAGGGGAAGATGTTTCTCTGGAACTTATCAAAGTTAAACTGCTGGTTAATAAGGAAGGTCGTTACGTCTGTGAATTGTGCCACAAGACATTTAAGACGGTATGTTAAGGGTTTTAGCAACGCTCATGGTATTGTTAGATAAATGATAAATAAGATGATGCTATTGAGAGACAACAGTTCTTGCCTCTGGGTAAGAAAAGGCAACAGCGTTATAGTTTGAAGTGTCATGTTCTTAAAACTAGCCCCATGTCTGGCAGCACCATAAAACCTTTGTATCCTTTGGTTCTAGGCTAGCATTCTCAAGGCTCACATGATCACTCACAGCAGCAGGAAGGACTACGAGTGTAAGTTATGTGGGACATCTTTCAGGACCAAGGGCTCGCTGATCCGACATCATCGTCGTCACACAGGTAAAGAGAGGACTTGGTTATTGAGCAACTTTCATCAGTAGGACTAAAAAGAGCACAGGGGAAGACATTGGGGGTTAAATGGTATTTAAACAGCTCGGATGAGGGATTTGCATAAAAGGATTCCAGGATTAATTCCTGATGCTTAAGCATTACCTTGTCCTCCATGCTCCTACTGTTGAAAAGCTATATATAGATCTCCCAGCAAATTTACCCTTTTCTGAAGGGTTGGCAGCAGAAACTTCACTTAAGAGACAGTGCAGCCATGTTTTTCTACAAAGTAACTTTCCTTTGGTTTCTCTAGATGAGCGTCCTTACAAGTGCAAGAAATGTGGGAAAAGCTTCCGGGAATCAGGAGCCTTGACTCGACATTTGAAATCCCTGACGCCATGCACTGAAAAAATCCGCTTCAATATGAACAAAGAAATAGTTGTTAGCAAAGAGGACGTAGCCTCAGGTCAGTGAAAAGGCCTCCCCTGCTCTTATCCATATGGCTCTGCCTTGCCTTTGGGGGGGATGGAATAGAATTGATACAATTTGGCATCAGATGTGAGGATGGGCCCAGAATATTTATGCAGTAATAATTTACATCAAGGGTCTTCAAACTTGGCAAGTTTAAGACTTGTGGACTTCAACTCCCAGAATTCCTTGAGCTAACATGACTGGAGGAGGAATTCTGNTAAGACTTGTGGACTTCAACTCCCAGAATTCCTTGAGCTAACATGACTGGAGGAGGAATTCTGGGAGTTGAAGTCCATATGTCTTAAAGCTGTCATGTTTGAAAACCCCTGATTTACAGGAATCATTTATGCCATAATTCAGTAGAATATCATGAAATGAGGAAACATTAATTCACAAAAGAAAGGAAGGAGGAGTGGCCCAATTAGTATAATGCAGGGGTCCCCAAACTTGGCAACTTTAAAACTTGTGGACTTCAACTCCCAGAATTCTCCAGCCAGTATAGCTGGCTGAGGAGTCCAAGGAGTTGAAGTCCACAGGTCTCAAGTTGCCAAGTTTGGAGATCTCTGGTATAATACCTGTTAGAAATGTTTTATTCAGAATGAAAGGAGGAGTTAGGAAATTGTGATTTGGACATCTATACAGATTAAGTGAACCCTGGGACAACACAGTGGTAAGACACTGATGAAACAGATCCATTTGGATTGAACATGCATTCCGAAAACCCCATAAATCTGGATCTTGCCTACCCAGAGTCATCGGTCTGTACACCAGAAATGGACTTGGAGGGTCTGTTTTCTGCCAGTTTCCATAATGGGATGCTGAAAGAATTGGCTGTCCTAATCACACCATTTGTGGAAGCAGGCTTTAGGTTCAGGAAGCACATTGCCAGGGCTTCAGGTGAAGAGATTAGTGAGGCAATAAATAGCACCAGAAAATAAAGGGTGAAGGATTTTGATTGATGCTGATGACCAAGACAGAACCGAAATTAGCCTTGGGTCATGCAGAGCACTCTGGAGGACACCACACACATTTCAGCAGGGACAGATCTTTACACATCTAGCCACAGTAGTGGCCAGTGTAATGGACTGTTTTTGTTAATGTGCTGTGTGAACCCAGGAAATTTGATTTCGGGATGTTGTGCAAGTATAGAACATGCAGTAATTCAGTATCCACTTACTCAAATTGATGCACAGGCAGGTCAAGGAATGAAGATTAACCCTCGTCAGCCCAACACACTGTACCATAAACTAGTCTTCCATGCTTACCCAGGCTTTGTAAAAGGTCTGGGCCTCTGGGGAGATCTCTTGGGGTTTACCTTCTCATAATTCAAGTACAGTCTGGCACCGTGTCAGGATTCTGCCATGAACTTGTAATGAGGCCTTAGGCAAGCATTAATCTCTGGTCCATCAGAGAACCGCGCTGGCTTCCCCTAAAGTTCATGTGAAAGCATCCTCTGGGTTGCCTTGTATGCCTCTGGCAGGGCAGTAGCTCGACTTAGCCAGAGGGAGCTACTGAAGTGCTTGGCTTTGCTTCCTTCCCTTGAACTCTGTCTTTGATGGTGCTCTTAGCTATGTGCTGCTTTTCTTGAAGGTGCTAGCAACTCCAGCAGTGAAGCCATCCCCTCGCTGGCAGCTCCATCTGTGGAGACCTCCCCTGTAATCCACCTGGTGACGGATGCAAAAGGGAATGTCCTCCATGAGGTCCATGTCCAGATGCAGGAGCTCCCCGTCTCGGGAACCAAGGCATTAGGACAAGAGGTTAGTGCAATCTGTGGGTGGGTGAGAGATGATCTTGTAACACCCAGGAGAAGGGATGCTTCCTACCCTAGTCAGTGTGCCAGAAAGCCCATAATAACAACTCACTGCTTGAGGTTTGTCTTGTGAAGAATCTGCAGTGTATTTCAAACTTAAGCCGGCCAAACAAAACTCTCAAGAGTTCCAGACTTAAGTTAGGAAGGAGAACAGCACTTCGAAGGGTTCCTGAAGTCAAAACTATGAGAAATGTTGATCGGAAAGAACAGCTTTTGGCAACTTGTGGGATTCTAGGTTAAAGTTTTTTTCTTCCTGCTTAGCTGCCAGCTGTGACCTCACTCTTGTGCTTTGCTCTCGTTCGGTGCCAATGAATGCCATGAATTCTAGGGGGACTGAATGGGAAGGGGGAGGATGGGAGGGAAACGAAAATTTCACTCCATCTCCCTGAGATGCTGCTTCACAGCCAACCAGCTGGGAACAGAATGCAGCTGCATGCCAAGCCACACTTGGAGCGACTGTTCGAAAAACATCTTTGAATTTGATTGGACATGGGGGATGGGGGGCAGCACCAGGAAGCACCTAAGGGAGAGAAAGTTAGCCTTGGGGATTTGGGCGTGCAAATTTCAGTTCTGGCTTTGCATTACTGTATTTCACTTGACCTCTTGTAAACAATACCTTTCTCAGCAAAGTCGAGGATGGTTCTTTCTTAGAGGTTCAAGCTGAGGCAGGTCTGACATTAGCAGTCATTGTTGCTGCACCCTTATTTTCTTCAGTCGTCCAATCTTGAGGAACTGTCCCCAGACCGGGAGGACAATGAGAACTTACTGCGAGAAGCCATGAGGAATTCTGGAATCGTGATCGAGCGGGTTTCCATAGAGGAGGGTGCCAAGTCTGATGAAAACGGCACAGCTGGAGCTGCTGAGGACTTAAAGGGCAAAGAGGTGGAAACATCTGAGAAATTGTGTGAAGAGCAGTATGTGGAAATTGAGCACCTAGAAGCTGTAAGTTCATCTTTATTCCTTTAAATGCAGCTTGCTTGGCTTGCTGCCAAGCGTGTCTTTCATGGTCTGTGCTGTGTTGGGCTGTGTTGGTAGGGCTGCGTATCAGAACGGGACTCTTGAGTTTGCTTTAACTTTCTCTTGTAATCTCTTGGTCAAATGGGCAAGTAATTTATGCTGGGCTCCCTTTGTTTCATAGCCAGATCCTGAAGCGACCCATGAATGTAAGCGACACACGTGCCCTTATTGCAGCGAAACCTTCAAGGAGCAGAGTAGTCTCGACCTCCACATCAGTGGACATCTAGGTAAAATGACATCCTGTGAGGCCTCTTCCTCCAGGGTCCTGCAGGCAAAGTCCTTCCCTGGGGTTGTTTTTGTGTGTAAAAGCTGAAGTGGATGTTAAAGACGCTTTTTAGGCAGTCCAGGCAAGCCTCGACTTACAGCCATTCGTTTAGTGACTGTTCAGAGGTAAACAGTAGCACTGAAAAATGTGACTTCAGACTGGTTTCCCCATGGTCATGTGATCAAAATTTGGATTGCTTGGCAACTGACTCATAGTTACAATGGTTGCAGTGCCCCCGAGTCATGTGATCACCTCTTGCGACCTTGTGACAAAGTCCACGGGGAAGTCAGATTCACTTAACCATCATGTCCCTAAACTTAACAACTGCAGCAGTGGTGGGATTCAAATATTGTTGCCACCGGTTCGGTGGAGGCGTTGCTTGGTGGGCACGCTTTGCATATGTGCACACTTTGCGTGCATATGCGCGCCAAATGTGCACTTTGCGCAGGCGCAGAGATGTTCTAACTCGCCTCCTGCAAGCCTTGCACGATCCCGGTCACTTCAGCAGCTGCCTCGCAGTGCTATTCTGTGCTGCGCAAAGCGGCTGCGCTTCAAATTCAGTGGATAAAGGTGAGTATGGGAGCCCGGGTGGATGGATGGGCCCAACAGCAGAGCGGCAAGAGAACTGGTTTGGTCTCCACTACTCACTGCTGCTACTGGCTCGGCAGAACCAGTCGAATACCACCACTGAATTGCGGTGATTCCCTTAACAACTGGGGCAAGACTCGCTCAACAAATGTCTCAGCAACTGAAATTTCGGGTTCAGTTGTTGTAAGGCAAGGACCACCCGTGTTACAGTTTCAGTTCTAATGTTTCTGAGGCACTCTTTAACATCATTTCACAGTTTTCAAAGACCTATTCAAGTTATAATCTAGTACAGGAGTCTCCAACCTTGGCAACTTGTGGACTTTAATTCCCAGGATTCTGGGAGTTGAAGTCCACAAGTTTTAAAGTTGCCAAGGTTGGAGACCCTTGATCTAGTATAGCTATCTGTCCACAGATAACTATACTGATGGATGGTCCTCAGTTTCTCTTTAAATGCCTCCAGGGAAGGGAGCCTGCGGACCAGCTCATGCAATAAACTTTCATGGTATCCAACTGAGATCTATTTTCTTATAATTTAAACACATCCTTTTTTACCCTGTCTTGTGAAACAACTGAACAATTCAGTTCTGTTTCTACTTGTCAGCTCTTCAGATATTTGAAGACAGTTATGAACCCCTACAGTTTGTTTGCTGCAGGGTAATTATACACAGTGCTTTCAGTCATTTTTTTCCCCCCAGAAATTTTTCTTTTCAGCTTCTTTACCATCTTGCTCACTGTCTTCCAGATTTGCTCCAGTTTCTTAATGTCCTTCCTAAAATGTGGAGATCAAAACTGGATGTACAGATAGTCCTTGACTTAGTAAGGTTGCTCAGTAACTGAAGTTACAACATTTCCCAAATTCGAAGTTCCAACAGCTATTGGGGGCAGGAGAGCTCTGTGGTCACTTGATCTCATTTTAGCAACTCATCTGCATTTACTGCCACTTGCGGTGTCCTGTGATTTATATGACCACAATTTATGATGTTTTTTTTTTTTTGCTGGAAACTGGTATTTACTCCCTGCAAANTTTTTTTTTTTTGCTGGAAACTGGTATTTACTCCCTGCAAATGGATTTGCCTAACAAACACTGCAAAAGTCATAAAAGTGGGTGCAGTCATGTGGGGATTTGTTTAATGACTGGCATGACTGATGACTGTAATTACACACTCAATGGTGGTTGTAAATAAAGGATTTCCTGTATTCTAAACAGGGTCTAACCAATGCAGAATAAAGAGGAATAATGAGTTATTTTGATCTTGACACTTCTGTCTTTCTGTTGATTCAGTCAATCATATTTTCTTTGTGGTTATATCACTTTGTAAGTTCATATTTATCCACCAAGATCCCAGACCTTTCTCCTTTTTGGTGTCC
>BHFT01069610.1:0-12450 GCA_004320025.1 Laticauda laticaudata
ATCCTTTTAGTTTTAAACAACCAATGCAAATGGTATTATTTGGAGCCAACATTTACATATCAGAACACCCTCCTCTAGTTCCGTCCCTACATAGTGAGTAGTTTCGAGTAGGTGGGTGCTTCTCTGACTCGTACTGGACTGCGCGGTTTCATTCTCGTCTGTGTCTTACGACCGGTTTCGGATGATGTGTCGTCTCTCGTCCTTCTCCCTGGCACTGTCTGGAAGGGTGAGCCGCCATTCTGCTGCGCCTTGAGTTGCTGTGCCAGTGGCTTCGCCGCTCCCTCCTGTTTCCTCCGGGCAGGTTGAGTGGCTTGCAGGCCTCGTGGATTCTTCCTGCAATTTTCCCAAACGTGGTCTCCGAGATTTTGCTCTTTTTTGGCTGAATTGTTTTTCGGTCATTGGGTTTTAAACGGTTCTTTTATTTATTTTTCGCGTTTCCCCCCCTCCTTTGATTTGAATTTCGTCATTTTTGTAAATTGCTCCGGTTTGTGTTGTTTATTTCGTTCTAAATTTCGGACGCATGAAGCTGGTCATGTGCCTTCACTCCCTGCCATCGTCTACCATTAATCGGTAAGACTTGGGGCTGTTATGTCTGTAACTTGTCCGGTAACCTATAATGGGTCCCCAGTGAAATTTATTTGCATAAACTATAAATCGCAATTTTTGAAACTCCTGAATTGTGTAGAGAGTCGGGGGGGGTTTTTTTTCCATGCGTGAAATGTTGGGTGAGCGTCTAGGTGCGATTTAAGTTTTCTCCCCATCAGTAGTTTGGATGGGGTTTTTGTTGTTTTGGGTACTCAGGTGTGATATGTTGGAGGTGAGTAGCCGTTTACTTTTTGGGCTATGGATGTCCGTGTCCATCCTTCCAAACCCACCTTGGTAAACTCTGAACATTTTTTCAGCCCTACCATTTCGCAGCCAGATGGGCCGCACTGTGAAGGGCAATGTTTATACCTAGGGAGGCTAGGTATTGTTGAATTGAAGGCTGGTTAAGCTGTGGTCATATCCGGACCCCATAGGACGTCACGGTAGGTCCATGGGTTGCAAAAACGTTTGTCTATTCCTTATTAAGCTTCTGTTGTTGTTGATGGCCTGATTTTTTACCTCTAGCCAATTGAGTATGCCGTCCACGACAATAGAAATGTGTGGTCCTTGGTAGGACCCGTGAAATCGATAAGGATTCACGACCAGGGGCTCTTGGAATTTCCCAGTCGCTTATAGGTGCTTTTGGACGGAGATGGTCTCCTGTCATCTGCATTTGTTCACGAGTTTACCCCAATATTCAATGTCCTAATTCAATGCCGGCCACCAGACATAACTCCGAGCAGGCTTTTTCATTTTTAAACAATTCCTGGGTGTCCTCATGCAGCATACCGAGTACCCTGGGCTTGCAATTTTGTTGGGGATAATTACCCGTCCGACCCCACAGTAAAACCCCTTTTCTATCGAGAGTTCATTTGTCTGCCGGAAGGGTTTAAACGTCTCGGTTTTTTGATCTTCGGCCAGCCCTGCTACCTACCAGTTAAGTAGGCGGGCAGCTCATGGGTCTTTTGAGTGCTCTGCGACATCATTCGTGAGATGGTAGATCGGGGCAGGTCTTATCTGTAGGGCAGTCGTTCCGTTTGGTGCAGGTCTCCTTCGCGTTGCTGGGCATGGTGCTCTGTTCAAAGCGTTCCGATGGGAAATTTGTTCCGCTGGCTGGTGTATTAAGTGTAGGAATAGGCTGCTAGGACTCCGACAACCTAGTCATTCTTCGGAGACAGGATATTTGGTGTGGGCTTGTTTCGCTGCCAAATTCAAGTAGTGTTTGTGGTCTGTGAACAATTTGAAAACCGCGCCCATATAGGTAATTCCGTGAAACGCTTTTACCCAGCGACAATTGCTAAGGCTTCTTCTGCCCCAGTTGGCTGTAGTTCCGCTCGGGCTTTTGACAGAGTTTTTGAATAGTACGCGATGCGGCGCCTCTCTTCCGTCCGGCGGAGTTGTGGCTCAGGATGGCTCCCGACTCCAAACGGGTGAAAGCGTCACAAGGTCAACTCTTAATGGTAAAGCGTGTCGCTAAATTGGCGAATGAGAAGGTGTTCGAAGTTGCAGTTTTTTATTTGTTGAAAGGCTTTTCTTTCTTTGTAGCCTCCCAAAGTCCAAATTGCTTCCTTGTCCAGTAACGGTTGTAGCTGTTCTGCTATTGTAAGCCTTATTTGGTAAGAAAACATTATAAAAATTTCATGCAGACCAGGATGCCTGTAACTCGCTTTGTTCTTTGGTTCTGGTGCTCTTTTATGGCTTTAGTTTTCTTTTCGGTGGGGTGTATGCCTCGTCGTCTATCAAATAACCGCAGAAATTCGACGCTTCTTTTTAAACCAGGCAGACTTTCTTTTTTGACTTTTTAATCCAGCTTCCCTGAATTTAAGTTGTACTTTTTACGTCCTTTGTTTTAGTTGGTTTTCGTTTTCGCTGAAAATTAGGACGTCGTCGAAATATATGGTACGACTCCCTTGTATGCGATTTAAAAGGCATTCCCAATAGGCTCTGAAAGACGCCTGGTGCCACACTCGACTCCAAATTGGGAGTCCTCTTACATCGGAATGCCCCTTTGTGTGTAACTATGGTCTGGATGCTCTGCTGTTAATCGGTATACTGGAGTTGGTTCTGATGAAGGACTTTGTGCCAGGTGAGTTTTGGCAAAAAATATTTTCCACCACCCCAGGGAATGTAGCAAGTGCTGGAGCTACTGGACCGGGTATGGCGCTCTGTTGTAGTGGCGTGGTTCAGGGTAGCCTTGTTAGGTCACCACAGATTCGAATTGACCCATCAGGCTTAATAGTGTGATTGCGGCGTTTCCCATTTTGGCATGGTCCACAGGTTCTAATAGCCCGCCTGAGCTACTAGTTTATTTAGCTTGTTTCCTCAATCTTTGCTTTTAAAGGCAAACGGGACTCGCCGGCTTTTGTAGTCTTCTTGGGGTTACCTTTGGGGTACTAGACTGAAAAGAAATAGGGTTTCCCGATACTTGCCGAAGTGAGCCGTCGAACACGTCCTAGGAATTCCTGATTAGATCTTCTCCGCAGTCGGTTGTGCTCATCGTCTAATCCGGTATCCCGATGCCAATGGTGCGAACCATTCGATGACCAGGAGGCTCGGTTATCTCGACGACTATGATCAATGGAAAGTACCTTCAAATGGATGTTTCGTACGTGGACTTTGAATATAGACCCATGGCCAACTACCGGATTTCGTTTCCCTGGTTTAGTCCTTGAGTGTTAGCCGCTGCTTTTTGAGTTCTGTTGGTTTGGATTCAGGGATTAGTTGCTTTATGGTGTCCCCACGAGACCATGGATAGGAAGGTCTGAGTCACTCCATTTGCAGGGCTCCTCAAATTCTTATGGATTATTTAAAGTTTCTTTCGCTTCCGTCTTAGCGCTCCTATTGTAACAGTTTTGATGTGTATTTCCTCCTGTTTGCAGTTTGCTTGTTCCGCTGCCAACTTTCTCTCGTTCGCGCTGGGCTCGGCTCGTGTTGGGGAATTGTTTGCGTCTCGTTGGGCTGTAGTTTTTTTTGTTCCTGCAGACTTTCTCATATGCCTCATTTCTTGCAATTTCTGCAGATGGCATCGAGAAAACCTGCATTCAGCTCTTGGGTGACTTCCTCCGCAGCCAGCGCATTCCATGCAAATCTCTTTCCGCGCGTCTTTTCTGCTGGCGAGTAACATACAGTGGACCTCGTCGTCTTCTTCGTCTGAATTCGGACGTCTTCGCCATAGTCTTGTGGTGGGGTGGTAACGGGAGACTGTTTTCCTTCTGGTGG
Organism: Laticauda laticaudata; assembly: GCA_004320025.1. Taxonomy (NCBI): domain Eukaryota; kingdom Metazoa; phylum Chordata; class Lepidosauria; order Squamata; family Elapidae; genus Laticauda; species Laticauda laticaudata. Next base: position 3,805 of record BHFT01069610.1, read on the forward strand.
CCAGGTTCTGTTTCATCTCTGCTTGTGTTCATTCTGCTTCATCGTAACAAGCCGATTTTTCGCGGCTTCAGCGGCTGTGGCTTTCCGTATGGCCTCGGTAAGGTTATTTTAGGCTTGTTCAGTAGGCTTGCTTTGTGTTGCTGAATCTCTAGTCCCAACACCACTCGGTCTCTCATAGCCTCATTCAAGCTTTAGGAATCGCACTCATCCCCATTGTCGGAGAGCGGCCATGAAATCAGCTACGGTCTCACCTTTCTCTCTGGGTCTCTCCGGTAGAACTTCGTGCCGTTTTATGAGGTTTGGACACCATCGGGCGTAGTGGCGCTTCAGCAGTTTCTGAAGTTCGGGACCATGTTAGTTGTTTAAAGTCTCGGGGCTCGCAGGGCTTTAGCCATTTTGAAACGTCAGTCCGCAGTGCGTTAGGAAAATGGTACATTTTTGGCGTTGTTCTGAGATATCTCGCATCTCATTGCTTTCCAGGTACAATCTGGAACCGGTCTGTGCGTGAATCCCAATCCTCTTCGTTGGGATTAAAAGGTGGGGCCGGTGCATGTTCCAGCCATTCTGTTTGCCGTCTGGAACTTTCTCTAGCCGCGTGCTTGGTCTCTGTTTAGGACATCACCTCGTCGCCATGTTTGTCTGGAAAACGCGAGGTAGACCGGGTTCCAACCACAATCTTTATTTCATAGCAGTAGTTGCGACAGAACATTGGCTCAAGCCGCGCCAGTTTTTATCCTTTTTCTCTGCCGGCTTATAGCCAATTGACATTTGTTTTGAGTTTGCCCACCTTTTCTGCGGCTTCAGGATTGGTCCTTTGACCATCCTTTTAGTTTTAAACAACCAATCAGAATGTATTCATTTGGAGCCAACTATTTACATACAGAAACTTTTAGCTGCCAACACAATAAGATATTCTTTATGGGAGTACCCTCGGTGGATCAAGTTGGTAAGTTTCTTTTAGTTCCTCAATGGGAGGTGTTTTGATTTTTTGTGCTGGTTATCCCAGCTTCTTAGAAAGACAGTCCATCGCTTTTCATGTGGACTGCCTTAACAGAGGTAAACATACCCCTGGTATAATCCATTGGGTTCCTCAAATTACCATTTCCCTAGGGTTCCCAGATATTAGATCCCTATGTGGCCTCATATACCAAGGAAGATCAAATGGTCTTTCTAACACGAAAGAAAGTTTTCCATCCTTTTTATCATCTTCAGAGTGTCTCAGTCTATACACATCAGGCCATAACAAGTAGTGGCCCAGGGAGCAATCTTCGGCCTTTTGAATCACGTAGTTAAGTAGTGTTCAAAGGGAGCTAGGAGGCGTCCGTAGGCTGAGTGGTCCATCTCTTGATGAAAGTAATCTTAGTTTGACAAAGAGTGCCTGAATGCCTCAGAAACGCAGGTTAATCAGGTTTACCTGATCTAATCATAATTGAGGGGATAAATCCACCAGAGGCTACTGTCACTTAAGCAGAAGTATAAAGGACTAATTACTAAGAAAAGAAAGCTAAAGAGAGAAGAGAAGTGGGAGCTACTTTCTCTCCATCCAGCAGAAGAACACTTTGATTATCTTTGGCAAACTGGTTGCCAGCCCTTGCTTGGGTCATCAAGAACTCCCTCTCTGCTGTATTTTCAACAGAGATTGGGAAAACATTTCTTGGCAATTTTCCCAGGCATCACAAGTCGACCGAGGCTTGGGCCACAAGCTTGCAATCTTGCAATTCCTGACTGGCACCCGTGATTCCCATCTAAGATTACCGAACTTATCTCGAACTCAGTCAGGCAAAGCCTCTGGGCCCTGAATGCCTGTACCCCCTGATTTGCTAAAACCAATCCTAAGTGGCTTGATCCTTTTCTTACCAAGATTCTTCCATGCATATAAATATCCTCTGGGGCAAGAGCCTCCCTCCTGAGCTTTGTAATTATTGTTCAGTTTTAAAACAAGGGAAATAGGAACAATCCAGCCAACTATCACCCCCTAAAGCCTGCTCTTCATCACTGAAAATTGTATGCTAATATCTCAATGTAAACTCCTCACTTAGGTTGAGGAGTACCAATATTATTGGTGCTGAACAGATTGGGTTTAAAGCAGGCTTGTACCACATTGGACACTGCTTTGTCTTAGCACACCTGGTCGATAAATATACTACCATACCAGGGGCAACTTTTACTGCTTTTATTGACCTACAAAGTCTGATTTTGACAAAGTCCCTAAGGGGACTGTTTGTGGTCCAAACTGCTCACAGTTCTATTTTCGGTAGAACGTCTTCTGTTTCCTAATTAGCATCCTTGTAATAAACGAGACCTCGAGTCAGTAGTGTGGTTTGGCAGGGAGAACTTTCAAATCCCTTTCCAATTAAAACGGGAATAAGGCAGGTTGTTGTTTTCTGGCTCTCTTTTGGTTAATTCTATTCTTATCTGCTTGGCCTTTCACATTGGACTACTGAGTCCCTACGCCCCAACTATCAACTACAAAGATCCACACTTCTACTCCTTTATGCTGATGATCAGCCTCCTTTCATTGTCAAGGCCAGGTCTGAAAAGATTACTTTCTGCTTTGCGGTTTTACATGCTGAGAATCACTTGTCCATTAATTATGACAAATCCAAAGTATTGGTGTTCTCTAGACCCAGAATTGTAATAACGGCTATCAATGGTAATGCTGTTTTAAGCAGGTTTTCCATGTTAAGGATTCAGGTAATTCAAATTTCAAACACCAGTGCTAGACTAGAATTCGAACGCCAGGTGCTGAATTCAGCCTCCTGTAGTCACCAGCAGTATTTTTAAGATTCTTTTAATACCCAAGGAGGCCAGTTTTATTCCTTCTGCTCTGATATTTACAAAGCCAAAAATTTGGCTCAAACTTTAAAATGGAATTCCCATATGGATCTGGGGCTTCAAGGATTGTACTGAAGAACCAGGCTGTCTTCTTAGAAAACTTCTAGTTGTCTTCCTCCTTGTCGTTTGGTTTTGCCTCCAATGTACCTGGAATGGGCACTCGGATTCAGTCGAATGTATGGCATGGATTCACAACCTTTCAAATGGTGGTTTCGGTGCTCTTTCTGCATTTCCCCTGGTAAGTTACCTCTCCCTGGCATTCTGCTAAACTCTCATATTTCTTGGTTGGGAGAGGGAGCTGAAGCAGAAATTACACCTGATAGGCTTTTACGGGGGATGTCTGGGAATTCTGGCCTTAAGGATGCCAATTAGGGTAGACCAATGGCTTGTGGACATTTGACTTGCAATATCTCTGAGCCAGAGGTTAAACAAAAACTTGCTCCTCCGATCTTCAGCCAATTTAAATCATTACAGACGAGGTGGCTTCCTATTTTATTACTCTCACACTCCCAAGTAATCGAAGAGCTTTCTCGCTAGCTCCTTTAATGTCTTGCCTGGCACGACTGAGGCGCAATTTTAAGATGGATGGGCGCTCGTAACCTTCTGCTTAACGAGTGGCTATGCCCTGTGACAGAGCCTGAGGTTGAAAACTGTGGAGGCAATGTCCCTTATATTGCGCTATGTAATAATGCAGGCAGATGCTAAGTTATTGTCTTGCTTGAAACAGACTTTCTAGACCAATGTTTAGTAATGTTGTTCTTATTTGTCTAGGGGTTGGCTCCTACATCACTTCTCAGGTTTTCAAAATTTTTTTTAAAAGGCTGTAACCATCAAGGAAATGCTGTAATTCCCTTCAGCTCAAGTTTTTGGTGACCAATTTGTTCATTATTAATTTTCATATTTTCCCATGTTCTTCTTTTGTTGTACTTGTGTTTTGGTCTGTGACCGCAAATAAAGTATTATTATTATTACTTTCAAAGGTAGACTAAGAAGAATACAGTCTTATTTTTAGAACTGTGGAAAGCATATAGGTGTGCACAAACAAGTCATCTCTCTCTGAATCATTAAAATAGCCACATCTTTTGCAACATTCAATCATCTGGAAGCTGTTCCTCCAAGCTCTGGATGTTTTTGCATCCAGAGCTTCAAGAAGAATATATAGTAATCACAAAACACTTCATAAAGAGATGTTTTAGCCAAAGAAAGACATCTTTGCATTGGGAAACCATACCTGAATTTCTGATCCAAAAAAAGAGTTCTGGAAGAACTAAGGCAAAATGCAATTTATTCTTACTTATGAAAAAATATCCAAGTTACTGGATATAACAAATATCAAGCAAACATTTTTAGGCAGTATGTGAATTAAAATATATATATCAGATGAAACATTAAAAAATAATAACATCTAAGCCAGAGGTGGTATTCAGCAGGTTCTGGCCAGTTCTGGAGAACTTGTAGCGGAAATTTTGAGAAGTTTGGAAAACCGGCAAATACCACCTCTGCCTGGAGATTTTACAGTGTCCTTCCCCTGCCATGCCCACCAAGCCACCCCCACAGAACTGGTAGTTAAAAAAATTGAATCCTACCACTGATCTAAGCAATAAAATAATATAACAATGACTGTGTTTATGTCATTTATTTCTAGAGAAGAACATATTCCAAAGGGTTGGCACCATCTTCATATATTAATGTGAGTATACCTAAACCCCAACTCAATTTTCTTTTAAAATTTTCCACATTTTGCAAAATAGTTATCTAATCTCAAAATTAAAGCTCAAGTATATATGAAAGTCATTTTCATGTGAAAATTACCTGGTTTTGGAAGTAATCTATTAAAATGTGTATTAGAGGAAATTAGAAAAATATGTTGACTGACTCTGAATAAAGAAAAATGTTCAGATAATAATGACTCTGAATAAAGAAAAATTTTCAGATAATAATTCTTGCTTTGTCTTTAAATTGAAATTAGCTTAGAAATTATAGTCAATAAAGGTTACTTGAGATTGAAAAAAGAAACTGTGAAAAACTGAAACTGACAGATCATTCCATTTCAGTCCTGGTGGCATTCACACTCGGTTTTCTCTTTATATATATAAAAATTAATTTTTTTTAAAAGAAGATAAAAGCTAAAATAAACTGATACAGCATAATAAAGAAAAATGAAAAAGAAGCAAATCAAAGAAGAAACAAAATGTGCAAGAAAAGAAAAAGTTAAAAATTAGAAAAGAATGAAAGAAAGTATGAACAAGAGGTTTCTGCTATTCTTCATACATAGGTACAAATATATTTGGACCTCTCTCAGCAACATATTCCTCTTCTTTCGATAATCTATCATGTCTAATCATCAAAATTGTTAAGTCACAAGATCATATTTTTCATTTTTGCACAAAAATCCATAAGAGGCTTCCAATCAGCAATAAATGTAGATAATGTCTCTTTTCTAATCAAAGAAGTTAATTTTTCAATTTCAGCAAAATCTGTGAACTTTACCAACCATTCACTCTTGATTTTCTTTGTCAGCAATGTACCATTTTTTTTTTTAGAATTGTAAGCCATCAAACATCACTTGGCTGAGTTGGGTGGCTACAGAAATTGAGAGAAAGAAAGAAAAAAGAAGAAGGGAGGGAGGGAGGAAGGAAGGAAGGAAAGAAAGAAAGAAAGAAAGAAAGAAAGAAAGAAAGAAAGAAAGAAAGAAAGAAAGAAAGAAAGAAAGATCAAGAGATGCTATTTGGGAAATGAGATCCAAGACTAAAACTTTAAATGCATGTTTGTTGGGTAATTTTAGGTTACATTTTGTAGTCAATGCTGAATGGGAAATGCAAATTAGCAACTAAAAATTGCAAATGAGCAATATATTTGTCTACCTTAATGAATAACTTTTAGGATATCTTTTTTCAACCATTTTATTCAGTTGATTTGGAAGGAATTATATGAAAATTATTCAAAGTGGAAAATAATGTAGATAAAATTATTCTGTGTTGTATGTTAATTTTTTATGCAGACTTATTTCTTGCCTCTTAACACATTCTTTTTAATTTCTTTCAATATCTTAACATAATTAATTTTGAAATAATACAGAATTCATTTGTCATAGTAATACTATGTATTTTAAGTTTTTTTCAGACTTAAATTTTTTAACCCTTCTCCATCAGTTCTCTGACCCATATTCATTTTTTGTTAGCATCTTCATCTTCTGATTATTCATCTTAAAGCCTGCTAGCATTCCAGTGTTTTCATTTTCCCATTAATGTTTCTGCTCCCTCTAGTGGATTTCCCAAAATTAACACCAGAGCATTTGCAATCCCTTAACTTATAAGTTTATTTTTTAATCTTAAATCCCAAAATTATTTCCTCATATGTCTCTATTCATTACCTTGAGAAGTAAAATGTAAAAGACTGGAAACAGAGGGCATCCTTGTCTTGACCCTTTTTGAATCTCATGGGATTTTGTTTGTTCTCTATAACACGTATTTATACTCTCTGTGAAGTATAAATTGATCTTTCCCATTTAATAGAATTATCTCCAAGGTTTATATGTCCAAAACTCCAAATAAAAAAATCCAATTCAAATTGTCGAAGACCTTCTCTGCACCTAAAAAGATCAATGTTGCTTGTTTTTCATTGTGTTGCTCCAAATACTGCAATACTGCTGTGACAAAACATTTGTTTTCCATATCATGTTTTCAGCTTGAAATGAATATATTTGTAGATCGTGACTGCTGAAAATTAATGCAACTCTGCTTCACAAATACATATTAATGCAGATTGCTCATGTCCTGAGATATTTCCTGCAGTCTGTGTTTATTTTTGTCTTTTATTTACTGTCACTAATCCAACAGCAGGAAAAAAAAGAAATGAAAAGCTCCATGCTTCTCTGTACTTTCAATGCTGTCACTCAAATCCTCAAATCAATACTAGCAGTGACTAGGTCCAAACTTTTAATTATTTTGACAGGATATCTTATACATGGCAGAGGACCAGATAATAGGACCAGATAATAGGCGTTTAATGTCAGCCAGAACCAAGAAGTTTTTACAGAAATAATAACACTAATTATTTTGGTCTAGTAGCTATGGTACCTGGCTAGAAAATGGGAAACTGTTCTAGTCCTGCCTTAGACGTGAAAGCCAGTGGTGTGACCCTCATTTAATATTTTTCTACTTACAGCTCTATGCTTTTCTGGAGGTACTGTTGTGGGGAGTTGATAGAATAATTCACTCTGTGAGATTTTTTTTGGTAAGTTCTTTGGCTAATTTATATTTTTATGCCCCTGGCAACAATACAAGTAGATACAGGCTTGTGCATTTGGGGAAATCATTGACCTCACCCCTTTTCTGAGAGGTCTGTCGGGGGGGGGGGCTGCATAAGCGCACCAACGTCCCTGTCCTATTGTTTCTTTTATTTTTCTTTATGTACCCATTTAATGTATTCATAACTATGTATATACTTATACCTATTACCTTGTAAGCGATTGACAAGTAAAATCAAATCAAAAAATAAAATAAAAAATAAATAAAAAGATGGATCCATTGCTTTTCATCTGCCACTCATCTTCTTTTGTGATTTTATCTTTTCTTAGTTAAGTTGTTAATGGCTTTCTTGATCAGAATGTCCAGTTTCTGTTTTGGGTTGATATTTACATAGATATCGTGTAGAATAGCAATAGCAGTAGCAATAGCATTTAGACTTATATACCACTCCTAGTGCTTTACGACACTCTCTGGGAGATTTACAATGTTAGCATATTGCCCCAACTATCTGGGTCCTCATTTTACCAACCTCAGAAGGATCGAAGGCTAAAACAAACGAGAGCCCATCAGGATTGAACTCCAGGCTGTGGGTAGAGATTGCTTGCAATACTGCATTCTAACCACTGTGCCCCCAGGGCTCCATTGTCCCCAGTAATTCTTTGACTTTTTGTATATATTGTGCTCTGTACATGATAGCCATGGTTTAGCCTTTGTCTTCTGAGAGGATGGTGACATTTTGGCTTTTCATTCTGTCCTCTGCTATGAATTTTATTGATTCTGTGGTATGATTGTCTGCCTTATGTTTTCTTGGGTCTCTGTGGCTAGTCCTGTGGTTGTAAATGTTTCTTCTAAGGTTGCAGAGAATTCTAAAGCATTATCTATGTTATAGTTCAGGTCTTTCTGGAGGATACTGAATTCTGTGATGGATAGTCAGTGACTGGATTTGTTGATTACCCTTTTGGGATACCTTTCTGCTTCTGGGGTTTTGCTTGAGCTGTTGGGTTTGGAGTTTTGTTTTCCTTTTTCAGCTTGCGTTAGAGATGTAAAAAGAAAAATAGCAATTTGTGAGCATGTTCCAATTGTACTGGAGCTTGGGTAATCTCATGTTTATCTTTCTTTCAATTTTAAAGGAGATGTAAAAATTACTTTCAATTAAGTAATCAAGCACAATTGGAATGTTGTATGATATATATTTCCCAGAAGCTATTTAGAGAAAATTGATAAATGCCACGCATAATATTTTAAAGCACACAATGATTAAATGACAAACAAATAATAGAAGATATTAAACAAAAGCAGACAAAGCACCAAGTAATCAGAAGTGCTAAAACTGAAGTTGCTCTAAATATAAAATATATAAATATAGGAGCTCTTAGGATTGCATAGTGAGGTTGATAATAGGAATTTGTTTTATTTTATTTGAATTTAGAAATCCTTTTTCAAAAATACAAATATTAGTACTAGCTGAGTAACTAAAAATCAGATATATTAAATAAGTAATGTGTGTGTGTCACTTATTTAATATAATATATATATATATATATATATATATATATATATA